>JAUBNY010000328.1:358532-369634 GCA_032275445.1 Crypturellus soui | reverse complement strand
GGCCTTCGTTTCCCGGCTTTCCGCGCAGGCGGCAATGCTCTGAGGCAGCTCCCGCCTCCGCAGCGATGCTCCACCACGCTCGGCACGGCCGGGATGGAGGCGCTCCCGCCGTCACCCCATGCCTGCCGGTGCGGAGAGGGCCGGCGCGAGCAGAGAAGGCTGCGTTTTCTGTTGGGGTTGTCTCGCTCGTGACCGGCTGCTGGGCGCCCGCGCCGATCTGGATCCTGCGCTCAGGCTAGTGCTCGGCCTGGGAGGGAGAGGGCGCAGTTGCAGTTTCTTCCTCCTCACCAAGGGGTGGTGAGAGCAGTCAGTGCCGCAGGAGGAGCAGCTTGAAGCGGCACAGGATCCTGCCACAAACTGCAGTAAAAGCTGAGGTCCAGCGTGTCCCCATTCCCACGGGCTCAGGGTCCCACGGAGCGGCCGCCCCAGCAGTGTCACCTTGCATCCGTGCCACTGCTACCCACACTCCGGCCCGCGGCAAAAGGACCCCAGGTTGTGCAGCTGGTTTCACTGCGCCCCTTTAGAGAGCAGCTTTTCCCTTTTAATCCCAAAGCAAGGCTGTGCCTGGGAGCTGGGCTCTGGGCACAGCGCTAAAACAAGTGGTGGAAGAGGGGAGGGAAAAACCTCAAGGCATTGAGCTCATGAAATCAGAAATCATTATATGAATTAAAAAAAAAAGAAAAAGAGAGAAACTTCAACCTGCAGAGAGAAAAATGTTGGTTGCTTTGCTGAGTGAGGCAGGGCTCTGTGCTCGCGCGCGGTTGTGGCGTGTAGAAATGCCTGCAGTGGGAGCGTCCCTAAAGGAAGCTCCAGGGACTGCCCGCGAGCCGTCCCCGGGAAGACGCAGCCCTCCGTGCCGCCGCCTCACTCATTCCTCTGCCTTCCCCGCCACGCGTGCGGCAACTGCGGCCTGCAGAGCTGCCCGCGGAGCTGAGCGGCTCCCAGACGTGGCGTCAGCCGCCCCCTGCGCGGCCCCCTCCCCGCGGGGCGGCCCTGGCGCTACCTCCCGCACGCGGCCGCGGCGGCGGGTGCTCCGGAGCCGGCAGCGCTGCCGGGATCATGATAGAGGCGGTGGCGCGGGATGCAGGGCGCAGGTAAGGGGCCACAGAGGCGCCTCGCTGGCGGCAGTGCCTGCGACTGCCCTTTCCTTAACGTGAACGGGAGCGGCTGGGCGCCACATTTGCTTTTCTTTGCCCATTTTTTCCCTTGTTGCACATGCGTTACTGCTTTTGGTTTCTGCAGCTCTGGATGCCGGTGGGTTTTGGGGAGCTTTTTTTGTAAATGGCAGGGCACAGAGCTGATGCCTTCTAGCTCGCTTGTCCCCAGGGTGTAGAGGAGAAACGCATAAGGACTTTTGCTTTGCTTTTTTTTCTGATTTGGCTCTTAAAGTTGACAAACTAGTTCAGCCCTCCTCGAAGGGCTGCGTGTGCCTCTCCTCCCTCTCGCGAAAGCCCTGCTCGCCCCAGCTGCATCGCCTTACCATGCTGCTGCCTCTCCAGCAGCTCTTGCTTTAGCACGGTGCTGAGCTGGGAAGCATGGAAATCCAGAGTCTTTTGATACACTTGGACGTTCTTCAGTAGCTACAGAAGCAGTAAATGGCGTCCAGGGACTCCAGGAATGGAAACTCTGGTGTTTGCTTTTTTCTGTCTTGGGAACAGCCTTTAGTAGGTGCTCGTAGTGAAGTTCTTCCTCTCCTCACCTGTTGACCAGGGAGTTCCCTACTTTGCTAGCTTGGAGACCCCCTTCCTGGCGAGGTTGTCTGGCAGCCGCTGTCAAACTGCATATTGGAATATGAAAACTTTCTGCATGAGCTTTTGGGGGCAAACGTGGTCCTTTCACAAACTTCCAGCAAGCTGCTCAGATAAGTTTGCAGTGGTACAACGCTGGTCCTGTCCAAGTTTCATTTAGGAGATGCTGGGGTGGTCACTGAGAGGTACCATTTAGCATTTCCCATCTCTCCTGGGGGCTTTTTCCATTCAAGCGGGGTGGAAAAGGAGACGGCCGTGGGTCGAGCAGCACTGGGGAGTCGTGTCATGCGGGTGGCAGCTCCTCATCCTGCAAGTCCTTCGCGCTGCCCCTCGCGTGCTCAGAGGCTCTTTGAGGGCTTCTGAGGAGGTGGGTGGGGAGGGGAAAGCCGCCCCATTCTGGCGGATACTTGAGATAACTTGTGTCAAAAGGATCTGTCATGGCTCTGTAAAGCTCCTGGGAACGAAGCAGCCTCATTATTTGGCTGTGCGCGGGAGGAAGGGGGATTCTGTTTTACCAACGCTTGCCCTGCTTGTTGCTTTTTTCTGGGATCCGGGAGCGAGTTTCTTACCAGCTCCTGTTTTGATAGACACTGAAGTCAAATTGCTGTGGGAAGCAGCAAAGTGCAGCTTGTGGATGGCATGTGTAAGAGGCTTGTTAGCATCAAGAAACGGATGTGTTTTCTAGCATGTAGAGGTAGGTGCCTTTTCAAAAGGGAATACTCTCTTTTACCTCCTTTGCTTGGCTAATTGGTATCAGTCAGCACAAGTGTTCTCGCAGAGAGCTGCTAATGGTGGGACTTGAAACTGGGCCAGTGGCAGAAAGGAGACCTAGTGATCCCCTTCCACTTAGTTTCCGATATATGTGGGTCACTGCTTTAGGAAGGCAGGGGAGAAACGGCGTGAGAATTGGCAAGCGAGCGTGCCCGTGCACGCCGGTGGCCGCAGTGCCCACAAGGCTGCGGCACAGCGCTGGAGAGGCAGTGCCAAACGTGGGGCATCCACTGCGTGAACCCTGCTGCCCTTCCTGCCCACATCTGCGGCGTTTGAAAGGCCCCGGGGCTTTGGCAGTTGTCTTATTTTGGTGTTCATATGGAGGACCCAGCTTTCCTGCAAACACGGGTGGAAGGGGAGGCTGAGGGGCTGATTGAAAGGCCTATGTAAATACATAGATTTTTGTCTCTGTGCCAGTCCTGCAACAGGGCGGGAAGAGTTCAGGTGCCAGCCAGTGATGCTGGTGAAGCCCTTGGGGCTCTTGACGTGTCAAAGGAGCGAGCATTGACCTCGGCGTGGAGTCAAGCTCCCCCTTGGCACAGTACCATCCATCCCACTCCGTCTGGCTTGTGCAGGAAACAAACCCGGCTCCATGTGGGAGCGCAGCGGGAGCAAGGTTGGCTCTGGGCTTCTTCCTTCCCAGGGCTCTCCAGCGCGTTTTCTGATTAATCAGTCATATGTTCAACACTTCTTCTCATTTGTCTTTCTAATAAGACTCCTTTAGAACGGTTAAAATCCCAAGGGACTGGAAGATCATGTGTAAAATATGGCTGTGCCTGAGCTGGTCAAGCAAAATTTTTGTTCATAAAAGCAACATAAACTATTGGGTTTTTTTTCTGTTTGTTTATTTTCTTAATTTTGCTTCTAGTGTAAAAAGTATATATACAATTTTTACTAAAGCTAGTTCGAAAATCCCTTTTTAACAATAAAAGAAGGCTCACAAATCAAGCTTTCACTTTCACTGTGTGACTGAGCAAGGGCTTCCTTGTTAATCTTTGTGGCTGGCAAATCTAGAAGTGTTTGGAGGAAGGAGGTTGTGTTTTTATATTTTTTTATTATGACAGCTCAGTATTTTCAGGATGTTTTGAGTCTCTTCTTCCTTTTAAATGCCCTGGTTTTGTTGGAGGGGAAGAATGTAGATGTTCTTCATAAACGCATTCTTGGGAAAAAAGTCATGGCATGAATGCTGGCATTGGAAATAAAGTAGTCCTATACTGGCTGTTAAATATATAGCTGGATGTATCATACTTTAATACAAGATGTCTGTTTACATGAGGCATATGGCTCACAGTCTGCAAAGCCTCTGCGGGGCGGATGGCTGTAAATAATGTCCTAGCCCTAATTTGGAACTAAATTAGCTTAGTATTTTTAGAGTAGTCATTAACAGGTACTTGTCAACCCCCATATATTGCTAGCAGCACAATCTAGCCGAATCCCTCAGCCATCCTAAGGGTACCTGAGATTGGCCTCAGTGCAAAAGCATAACTAAGTGTGGAAAGGAAATAAAAATACATGGTTGCTTCATCTGCTAAATTATGGGAACTTAAGTGGTATTTTCTCACCAGTAGCAATATTCCCACATGGGCAAGGGGAGCAGGGTGGTTTGACCTGCAGGAATGCAGCTTTCCTATTGCTAGTTTCTCCAGTTTCTGGAACTGACTTGTTTAGAGTTAACATGCCCAAGAAGCAAAATCACAATAATTTGCTTGTTCTTGATTACAGCAGCATTTTTTAGGTGAATTTAGGGTTGCAGTTGTCTTTCTTGCTGCGCACGGGCAGTGTTATAGTTCTGGGGTGTCTCACGTGTCTCTGTCTTATTCTAGGTTGATCCTCAGCTCATATTTGACTCCCAGGCTTCCTGTTACCCTCCAGCATCTCACCATTAATAAATATGTCCAGCAGAAAAATAGTACAGGGCTGAATAGTCTGAGACGTGGCAAACCTGCGTCTTGTGGGCAGGTACAGTCAGTCAATCACAGTTTCATCTCCAGCCTTAGAATATTGCAGCTTTGCACCAGTATTGCCAGGAAAATGCCATCCTGGGGTCCAGGGCAAGGGATCTAAAAAAATTAGATCTAAAAAATGCAGCCTCATTTTTGCTGTATTAGCATGCTCAGTAGCAACAAAGGGCAGCAAAATATGATGAAAAAGTCCAAGTCTTGTTTTAAAAGTAGTTTAAAATAAAGCTCCTTAGCAAAGTTGCTTCATGTCTTTGACAACTTTTTTCTTAACCTGTAAAGCTTGTCTATGATGGTAAGACATTGCTGTGCTCAAAATAGTTTATGTGCAGCAAAGAAGCACAGGGAAATGTGGGTCTCTTAAGACATGCCCTGGTATTAAGGAGGAGGCTTTGGAGCATTGATTACCCTGTTCAGGAGGTAGGCACCATCCCTTTGCATTGCAAGTGCATCCCGGGTGCCTTTGCTAAGCATGGGGAGGATAAGAAGGTGAACAGGAGCAGGGAACATGGATTCAGCAGGAGGAAAGCTTAAATCACCCGTGACCAACGCGTTTATGACACCTTTTACGATGGGTTGAGTGCCAGGTAGAGGAGGGATCTTCTGCATCTAGAACTGGCATTTTTGGTCATCTGGCAAAGTCGCTTTTGAAGCTTGCTTGTTCTGTGCCGTCGCTTGGAATAGCACTGGAAATTAATTATTAACGCCTGGCATTTTTTCTCATGCCAAATGACTCAATTAATTTCTCCTGTTTCCTAATGGAGCAGAGTAGAGGTGAGGAGCACTGCCTGCTCCATGCGACATGGATCCGGGAGCTGGGCAAGCAGAGGCTTCGCGTTTCTCTGACCGTAAATAGTGATGCAGCCTCAGGAAAGCTGCTCCGTATGTCTCTGCCTGCCGCCTTGGTGGAAAAAAAATATGTGCCCCTGGTCTGGAGGGAGGGCTGCATTTTTCAAGTGCAAAATACTCCGTCTTCCTCTGCTCGTAACTTAGCGGTGAAGTGGTGCGACAAGGCTGCCCTGGGTGTTGGATATGCGGTGCGTGTGGCTGGGAAGAAACCCCGACTTGAGCAACGTCCATCGGGGAGGCCGCCTGGCCCGAGCGCAGGCGGATCTGCTCTTCCCGTTCTCCTAAGTGCCTCCCGCAGGGAGCATTAATACACCGGCATTTATAAAGCTGCTGCCGCCGGGGCTTGCATGGCACCCACGTGAGAAGGCAGCCGTGTTCTCTTACACATGGACATCAGGAATTGCCTTTTCCTGACATTCCTGGAGCCAGTCTGAGCCCCTGCGCTGTGGGGCTTCGCTTGGCAAGGATGGTAATTTTTAAATCTGTGAGATGGCAAAGCTGCTTAAGCTTTATGAGCTTCAGCATCCTAACTGGAGGAGGATGACATTTCTGACAACTGAAGAAGGCGCACAAGCTCATTCACTGCTGGGAATATAAAGAGTTGGGGATGTATACACGTTACTAGTTTATGTAAGAGGTTCCAAAACACAAGGGTTTGCTTTAATTTTTAGCCCTATGGGTACTTCTGCCCATGGAAAACAGTTTAATGAAGCTTTTTAATGTTTTGACCTGCTAGTCTATATTAGCAACCTGTGGTAATTTTGGAAAACACTACTCTGCCAAGGCAGAGATTAGCTTCCTGTAAATATATATATTTTTATTTATTATTTTACTAATTTCCCCCTCCTTTCTATCTCTTTAGTTTTCAGTGAGGACACTATCCATCCAACATTTTGCATAGTTTCTCTCTGGTCAGTAAGATGATTTGGATGTCTATTTGCATAGATTCAGCAAACTTTTTCTCCACACTAGATCTCGCAGCGTGTTTTGAATATTCCCTTCTTGCTTATTTGCACCTTATCTCCAACACTGGTTGTCCTGGGAAATTCAGGTAGGTTTGGGGGAAGATTTTTGAGAAGCTCTAAAGCACAAGAGCCACATTAAGGTGGAGAAGGACATATTTAAGAAGCTGTTCTTTTTTCCTGCCTTTCTTCTGTCTGTGGCAGACTTTGAAGGGAGACCAGCTTCCCTGTTGCAGTGCTCAAGCAGGTTTTATCTGTTTTTCTTTTTTTTTGCCCAGTGAGAGGTCAAAATTCAATGCTATGAAGGGGTTTTGTTTATTCCTTTTTTAAGTGAGTGATTGCAAGCAGACATTTGTAAAGGAAGGAGAAAGGGATGCGATTTCTGATACCAGGTTTTGATAAGGGGGAGCATAAAGCGTCTGGGTGTCGATTGATGCCCAGTGTTAGGGGCTACGGCCAGAGAAATTCCTTCTTGGAAGCAGGGAGCCGGCGGCTACCCACGAGCACTGCTAACCACGGGACAGCTTCCCCAGGGACCAGGCTGGCTCCTTTTGTCTTTAGAGTGTCTGGAAAAATTGCCTCTTTTTTTTCCTGATATTGTTACATGCCAGTGGTTATTCTGCATTTAAAAGAAGCTGCACATTTTTAGAATTTTCTTCCAATGGCAGAGTTTTGGTGATTTCTCTTCCCTCAAGAATGTCTCTGGCGTTCGTTGCAGCGCCCTCCAGGCCGCTCTCTGCTGTTAAACCACACCAAAAGAGCTAAATAGCAGGGAGCGATTTGGGCAGGCTTCTTTTGCTCCTTGTGAGTTTTCCTGGGAATGTTAATGCCATGTTAAGCAGGAGAATGAGAGGTCTGCATATGAAAACCCTTATGGCAGCTCTTCCCTCGCTCAGTTTTTCACATTCTCATCTTGGAGGACGTGCCAGGAAGCCAGGCTTGTGTGCGGGTCCCCTGTTAGCAGGGGGACGTGATGCAGTGACAGGGATGAAGGATTCAGCATCATGATGCAAGGTGGGAAGCCGGGGAGGGGACAAACGCTTCAGCCTTGGTTTGTCTGGCGCGTGCGATAATGCTGGGAATGAGACCAGTTCCAATGACAGGACGCGCCACTGGCTTAGGACCCCATTCCCGGAAAGCTCCAAGGAGCTGGTGGGATTTTTGTTCCATGTCAGCCAACCAGGTGGATACAAATAGCTCCTTAATCCAATCTCTAAAGAATTCCCTCTAATTCCTTTCTTATTCCGAGTAGATTTACGTCATTGGTTTGCATAGGTTTAACTCGAGGATGATGCTATATTTTAATCCCTCTGTTTGGGAAGGGGGGGGCACTTTTTCAGTGTCAATAAGAGAATTGCTGGGCTGCCGTTTCCGCGCTGGGCATCTGCCCCGTGTTCCCTCATTGGTAGGGAACCAATGGTGGGTGCCGGTAGCGCCTGCCCCTCTCGCAGGGGTTTTGCCCGCACACGGGCCCGGTGCAAGCCAGGCTCGCGGGTGCTCTGAGTGTTCCCGTCCCCTCTGGGGCTCGGCGGTGCCTTTCTCCCCTGCAGCACTTCCCTGCGCTCGCAGGAGCGTTTCTGGCCAAGGGTCGGGTGCTTCTGTAGCCTGCAAATGAAGCAGAGGAAGCCCAGCTAGACGCTACTGGGCTCGGCTTCTGGACACATGTGCCATGCTTTTTCTGCCCTCCAGCAGAAACCACTCGCTTTGAATACCTGATCTATCGTTCAGCTTTAAAGCGCCTCGCAGTTCTTGCAGGTATTAGGCAGCACTCACGCACAGCAACTGCTCGTGTTTCCCTTTGAGCTGGTGCTTTGTCCAGCTGTTGTTGCTTGGTCATCTTCTTTCCATGTTTTTTTCTCTGTAAATAAGTCCTCCTCGCGCTGTGTTTCAGATTGTCATCATTCGAACCGTATTTTTGTCTGAATTTGCTTTTAATGTAGGCTTTTTACCCAGGCATTTAATTTCCTTTTTACAGCACTCTGTGAATTGGGCCCAAATCTGAATCCTCCGGAGTGAGGAAGATGTGAGAATGTTTATTCCAAGAGGAAACGGCAGCCTTTTTCATGTTCTAATTTGCTTTCATATGAGACTTGTGCTTTCCTCAAGTTATGCTCATTAGGAAGATGCTGCTCAGAGCTGCTGCTCTTATAGTTGTTCTTCATAAATCTCTGAATATTTGCTTGCTTTCTGCTTTTTATTATTCTCTATAATTTTGCCTGCTGGGGAGATATTTGCACCAGATTTTACCTTTTTTATTTGCTCTAAGAAGTAGTGACTGTCCCCAGTGAAATCTTACACATTCGTGCTGTCATTTGAGCACTCGGAGGCAAACCTGAATGGACACCGAGCCAAACCAGGTCAAAAAGTGAGTGAGGGAGCCCCATTTTAATCGGCTCAGCCTGGAGTTGATTCCCACTGAGGGTGTTTTACCGAGCAGGGCGGCTGCAAGTTCTCCGGGCTACATTGGCACCCATGGAAATGGCGCTGAGCCCACGGGTGCGGAGGAGACCGGAGCCAGATCAGGGTGGCAGGAGCCCCACAGGAGTCGCCTTCAGCGCACGGGCAGAAGCCGTTTCCGCAGCCGCGTAGCCGGGCGATACAAACCTCGCAGAGAGGGGCTGCAGCGCGGGTGCTGCGGTGGCCCGGCACAACTCATGTCGCTGATGGCCCCCAGGTTCCCCCTCCCCAGGACTCGAGCAGCTCGCACAGCTGCCCTCCAGCGCGGGCTGCCTCTCCCAGGATCCTCTCCCAATGTGAAGCAGGAGCTTGAATGCAGGAGATTTCTCGTTATTTCTTTAATTAAACGGCACCAGGCAGCCGCAGCGTGAGGCAGCGCCGCGCTGCAGGGCCAGGTCGCTTACCCGCCACAATGCTCCATTTTGTCCTCCGGCGCCCACGGGGGCTGTGCATCCCGGCTCCGGTGCTGTCCAAGTCCCGTGTGTCAGGGCATCGCGGGTAACGCTATCCCTGAAGAAAGCTCTTAGGGTTTTTTTTTTCCCATCTTCTCCTTCGGTCACTGCGAGGAAGTGGCCGCTCTCGCGGCACCAGCTGGCCGCGTCTCGGCACCCCCTTTCTTTCCCTTATATATTTATTTTCTGCTGCTGCGGCTCGGGAGGCAGGGTGCGATTTCCCAGCGCGCAGGGAAGGCGGCACTCGGGCATCTCTCGGCAGCCCTGCAAGTCGCTGAGGAGGCTCCGCATCCACTCTGCTGCGCCACACAGGCTGCCGGGCGGTGCGGGAGCGCGGATCATCCCAGCCGGACTCGTCTCCGGGACGCGGCGCGGGCAGCATGCGGCTGCGCGGGGCCGCCGCTTGTCGCCGTGCCTCGCAATTCCGGAGCTAAGCGCGGAGCATCCGCCGGGCTGCGGCTGCGGCGCACCGAGGATGCCCCGCGCCGCCCGGCCGCGCTGAGGCTGCCGCCCGCGCCGGACATGGGCAGCACTTGCGACAAAGGTACTGCGCGCGTCCTCTCCCCGCGGCAGGGGCTCGCGTGCTCCGGCGTGCGCGCACTCTCCCCTGGCAACGGCACCGTCAGGAGCCCGGCTCTGTGAATATTCATGCTCGGCACAGCAACCCCGCGCGCATTTATGTTGCAAAGTCGCATCTTAGTAAGGTCGTATTGGCAGGACGAGGAGAGTTTGACCTATTTATTTTTTATTTTTGATCTGCAGAGGTGCATATACATATATATGCATATATATATATATATATATATTTGTGTGTGTGATACTCTCCAGGCAGTCTGAGCCTTCCGACCGACATACGTTTGACATACATTTGAGCTCGTGGTAGGGTCCTATAAGACCGAACTTTGACCTTTGTCAAGTCGGGTGCAGTCGAGGCAAAAACTGAGCTTCCCAGTGACTCCGTGTTAGTTATCTGCTAATTCCTGCATAGCTTGTGTAAATATATATATTATATATATCCTAATAATAATATAAAGTTTTTGGAATGGCAGCATACAAACAGCAATAGAATCATAAATATAGAATCATAAATACCACCGGGTATTGATCTGCACCCGAGTTTTTTTATTTTAACTGCTTCCTGCCTATGAGCAAGTGGGATTCGTAACCTTGAGGCAGCGGGTTGAAGTGCCGTTGTAATTTAGCAAGTAAACCTGAGATGGAAAAATTCAGTCGTGTTTTAGTGCACTCAAAACTGTGCTGGGGCGCCATCCTGTGCGGCGCAGAGCCCACCTGTCACCCACCCTCCTGCGCCCACTCACCTCCCTCCTCTTCTCTCTCAGAGGTCCCGGCGGAGAGGTCTCCTCGCAGACGGAGCATCTCGGGGACCCCCACATCAGAGAAGTCCAGCTCCATGGATGTGGCGAGCACGTCTCCTTTCAAAGTGCCGGTGAGTCCCCCTTTCCTGCAGGGGAGCAATTTTTTGCATGGATAAACAGGTTCTGAGGAGGAAAGAGTATTTACTTAGCATTGCCATTTTTTCAAGCAGTTTTTACCTGCTGCTATATTTTACCGGTAATATTTCTGCTAGTTCTGTGGTTTGCTTATTTCTCCTGGATCGATCTAAGGCTGCAAATAGCGACACATCAGCATTGATGTGGGCAGCAACCTATATAAATACTGCTGAAGTTGCTGCCAGAGTTTACGTTACATATTCAGTTTTGGACCAGGAGAAAAGTTCCTCTAGGTTGATAATGGCATGTTGTTTTTCCTTTATGTTAGAGAAGTATAGAAAATGGAGACGGTCCTGCATGTGTCATCTTTAATAATAAATAAATAAATAAATAAATACTGGTTTTGACAACAGCAATTTAAACAGAAAAGCTTGAGGTGGGTCAGAGCTGGTAT
>JAUBNY010000328.1:332410-354860 GCA_032275445.1 Crypturellus soui | reverse complement strand
AACAGGCTGCCCAGAGAGGTTGTGGAGTCTCCTTCTCTGGAGATCTTCAAGACCCGCTTGGATGCGGCCCTGTGCCCCGTGCTCTGGGTGGCCCTGCGTGTGCAGGGGGGTTGGACTAGATGACCTCTAGAGGTCCCTTCCAAACTTTGGCATTCTATGATTCTATGATTGGCTCGTTCGTTCTTGTTCTTCACCTCTAAATGACAGCTTAGGCAAGTCATGCACAGCGTAATTAACACTCCCTCAGCGAAGTAGCCTGCCTGGCCCTCTTATTATGATATATAAAAAAAAATATGTGTTTTATCCCCTTCTAATATGTACTCCCGGTGCTGGGAGATGGGATTCCTGCCGCCCGTCTGCGCCCTCTGATGCCTTTTGTCAGTAGTTTCCTCGCCAAGGTAGACCTTTTCCTGTGTCATCTCCATTTCTTCCCTTTTCTTCTTGCCCATCTCCAACTGGTTCATCGTGTTCTGCATCCTTCCTGGGGCAGTAGCCAGTTTTTCATTGGAAAGCGGAATGGCTCATCCGGCCAAATCCACAGCGTTGTCCCATCAGGGGAAAATCCCCCTCCTGATGCTCGCTGCCAATCAGCTCGTGTCCTGGAGCACCATGATTGTTCACTCCTGGTATTTTAAAACCTGACTAATGCAGCTACATATGTTATTCTTCCTTATGTAAACACGTAATCCTTTTTTAATCTTACCGAAAAACTTGTCCGCGTGGGATCTTGTGGTGCCGAATTTTGCCAGCTGATCTACAGATAGCCTTAAAAAAGGGCCGGTTTAAAAAAAAAAAAAAAGTTTAAATTTGCTGCCTCTGACATTATATTGCCCCTTGGCTCCATTACGTAACAGGACGAGCGGGGAGCTTAGTAAGTTCCATTCTGCTTGTTTTATACATCTCTAATCCCTTCTTGCTTTTATTTCAAAACTCAATAATCAGCTTTTCAAATGTGCCTTTTGTAAATCCCTGCCTCTGGTCGGGGTTTACAGCCCAGCTCGGGGTTTCTTGCCGAGCAGGGGCGAGGGGCAGAGCTGCCCTAGTGGCAGGTGAAATTCCCGTTTCCTGGAGAGGTATCAGGGTCTCCACCGAACCCTCCCCAGTGCCCGTTTTCCCTGCCCATCCTGCTTGGAGGCTCCTTCTAATGACGGTGCCATTAATCAATGGATAATGAGGATAATTAGCTGCACTTAGCTGGGGAGAGCTCCCGGGCAGCTTTGCTGATGTCGAGGGCAGATGGAGAGTTACCCCCTTCAGCACAGAGCAAGCAAGTCCCAAAGCCAAGGCTGAAAACAGCAACCACCACCTCTTAATTTAATATACAGAGGGATCTCTACCTCCTCTGTGCAGCTGCAGAGCAAAATTACCAAACTCTGCCAAATTTATTGCTTCTTTTGCCATTTCCTGGTGACAAAGTGCCTGATCACTTGCTTGATCTCCAAATGCAATGGTGGAATTCCCAGCTTGGGTTGAGTTGTTGTAGATAACCTGCGGAGCGCTCACTCCGGGCTCCCTTCCAGCGCCACTCCTGTCACTCCTGGCATCCCTGTGTTGGTGGTCCAGAGGGGACCGTGTCCTGGGGCGAGTGGCTATCACCCCTGTGCCCTCAGGGACCTGGCCTCGCGGCCACAGCCGCTCACTCCTCGTTCTCCTTTTAAAACTCCCCATTAACACAGCACTGACCTCTTCAAAAGATCATTCCAGCTGGGTTATCCTACCCAATATGTGGGGTTTTGGTTGGTTGCTTTGGTTTTGAATAAAATTTCAGCTGTTTCAAAAGTGTTTCCCGATGGCTGTGAAACCTCTGACACTTGAGAGGAGTTAGGTGCATTCTGTGTCTATTTAGTGATACAACTTACTAACATTGGCAGAGATTTCTGCTACAGAGAAACCAGCTTGATGGGCAGGGGGGTCAACTTGATGGTAATTGTTACAGATACAAGCTTATTTTTCATCCTTTTGTGCCCGCATGCAGCATTTAAAAGGATTTCCTTTGACAAATGGAAGCGGAAAGCTCCGCGTGGCCCTGGCACATGTGGCTCACGCCCACCGGTCCCCACTTGTGCGTCTGTCAGCGCTGACCCCACGTAAGGTGGCAGCAGCGTGCGGGAGCAAGCGCTGCAACCTGGAAGATAGGGTCATAGCTTCCTTGGTGGAACAGACTCTTATACAGAGTCTGTATAAGGCAGCCTTATACAACCCGAGATGGCTTGTTTGCTCTGTTAAAGAGAATGTTTTGTTCAGTTAAAGCAAGGAAATCTTTCTCTAAGGTTTAAGCAATGCTCACTTAAAATTGTGCGCTCCCCCAAAAATGGATATTGCTGGTATCTGTCCGAGTGGGATTTGGAGTGACTCAGTACCAGTGTCTTTGGATTCCATGACAAACTGGGTCAGCTTTGTCTTATTTGCCCTTAAGGGGAAAAAAAATATTTCGCGTTGGCAATTTGAGCAGCCCGAGAGGCACTGGAATGACGCCAGAGTCCACCCGCACCAAGTCGCTGCAGTTGATTTTGTTACCTTTTATGCTGAGAGGTCAGAATATGCGAAAGTGCCTTTCAAAGTGCTTCACATCCTCTACTTGAATTCCAGCAATGGCCCCAGGAGAAGCCCAAGAGCATCTATTGATTACAGAGTTGGTATCACTTTTTTTTTTTCTATTCCCCAAAGACATTTTTTCAATAAGAGGGCCAAAAAATGCAGGAGTGCCATAGAGATGAAAATACTAAGAATAACAGAGCGAGGAAAGGCGAGGGGCTGAAGGAGCGAGTGCTTGTTTAAGGAGGGCACTTTTGTCAAAAGAGCGAAGGAATGTTGCGATGAAGGAAGATAAGCTACACTTCCTCGTGAAGGGGGGAAGGAGAGAGCTGGATTTTCCAGACTAACAGCAGCCAAAGCTGTCCCTTGGTGTCAAGCAGCCTGCAACGTTCTTAACGAAGGGGCTTCCTCCCGCTCGCGCGCAGGGTGCAGCAGCTCCGTGCAGCTGCTCTGTAGAGGGTGAGGGCTGATTCCACCCCTCCAATGTTGCTTAATCCTATTGGATTAAAGAGCTCTCTGTTTGCTTTGATCGCGCCAAGGAATGCGCACACATGTGCCTGCAAGCCCTGGGAAGAGCGGGATACAACATGGTTTAAAATGCGTCTTATCTTCTGAGCGGCGCGCGGGGCTGTGGGACAGGGTTTTTCTTCAAAACAGCACCTGGACAAGTATCTGAAGTCACTAAGACTGAAATCTTTAGAGATTTTCAATTCTGGAGAGTGAGAATTTTGAAACTGCCTGTTTTTGTAAGACTTGTTGTATCCCAATGAAAAAAAAAAAGAACTTAGATGCAATGGACACAAGGCATCTTCTAGTCTTAATCCAAGAATTAAAAAGCTGGTGTGTGAAGGGGAGCAGAGGGTCAAATACTGAGACCCAAGACTACTGCTTGCTATTAACAGAGGGGGGTTGGTTGGTTTATTTTTGAGTCTTTTATGTAGTAATTGGAGTTCACTGAAGTTCACCTGTAATCTGAGCAGTGCCACTTGTTGCAATTCAAAGCTGTCATGCAAGGGAACGTCATTAACGACCCTGTCCTGCCCCTCTTTGTGCTCAAGGGAATCCCAATGCAGCGGATCCCTGGATCCCTCGTGGCGGTCAGCGGGAGTCGCTGAGTGTGGATGCAGTGACACTGCCCTGATTGATTTGTTCCTGGCGCAAGAGTTCCCCTGTTTCACTGCTGTGATGTCTCGTTTTAGGGCTTCTTCAGTAAACGTCTGAAAGGTTCCATCAAGAGGACGAAGAGCCAGTCAAAACTGGACAGGAATACGAGCTTCCGTCTCCCTTCTCTGCGCGGTGCTGATGACAGGTAAGGGTCAGAGCACCTCCCCAGGTGATCTCACCCACAGAGTGCACCTACAGCATGAGTATTGCTGAGCACGAGCCCAGAAAGGTGAGTGAGGGAAGGATTGTATTGTCAGCTGGCAGGTAGATGTGTTTTGGACTGACTGATATGTTAGAACATGTGATGCAACACCAACACAAGGCTAAACCTTTAACTACTCTCACAGTTGACAAAAAAAGGGTCAGGTTAAGCATCTGCAGTCAAATACCTTTTTCTTCTTCAGCATCTCTGCAAGTAAACGATGAGCCTTAGATTTCGTGATCGAAAACTATTGGACTGAGAGATTTTAGTGCACTTTGCCTGCAAGCAGGGTGCCTGGGGCTGTGCTGGTGCAGGCAGGTCGGTGTGACCAGCCCTGGTGAACCCTGAGGATGCATGCTGCCACTCCGGCATGCGGAGGGGCCTGGCTAAGGTGGCAGGTTGTGTAGCTGCTGTAGCTGTTGTGTAGTCCTACAATCTATTTTTCAGAAGAGGAGAAAATTCAATAAGGAACTTAATTCTCTCCATCAAAGAGCTCCTTCTGGTAAATTCTTGCTTGTGTTTCTTTTGCTGGAACTTTGGGCTGGAAATGGATTATATAAGAGGCGGGTAAATGCCGCTTTTTCCAAACTATTTGTAAAGTGTCTTAATTGTCTTCATTAAACCTTAGAGTGCATTTTATTCCGCAGTAGCTCAGCAGGAGTATCAGAGTGAAAAATAGGTTGCCCTGTACTTAAGAGCTCTCTGCCCTTATGCTGTTTAGTGCATTTTTGCTTCTGCCTTAGCTGAGCAGAATTCATTAGCTGAGCCTATCATGCTGTGCTGTTTCAATCAATGATTCTGTCTTCTCCCTCTGAAAGGCAGCGCTGACTTTGGATGTTAAAGGTCTTGTTGTCTTCAGGAGTTAGGGAACAGACGGTTGCTGCTCACCGGTGGTGCCTGATGTTGTTCCTTTAGTCATGGCAATGTCATGCGGTCCATTTGGAGTGAAGTTTTGTTATAAATCCCTATTTTCAGGGAGCTGCAACTTGGCTATGTGAAAGAGCACAGTGAGCATAACCATATTAAATAAGGTTGCTCCGTGGTAAAGTACTTTTTGCTTTTAGTGACTTGTGTTGCCAGCTTTCTTTGAAGTTCTATTTGCGGAGAAGGCAACTGGAGGGCGTGCAAGGTGGAAAAGGGCATCCTGGGAGAGCAGCAGAGCAGGAAGAAGCTGAGAGGAGCTTTCTCTGGAGAGAAACCTTTGTGCAAATGAGCAACAAGGCCCAAAAGCATGAGCCTCGTGCTGAGCTTGACTCCGGGTTAGGGAAACGTCGTGCTGCAGGATCACGAGGGTCAAGAGCACTGATGGGTCTTGCCTGAAGAAGGGAAGTGTCTGAGCACTGCTGGGCCTTGTAGGTACCTTCTGTTGGAAAGCCTGAGGCTTCATGGAGTTCTGCGCCCGCTAGTCGGCCATGCAGGCAGTTGCACGTAGGGATGCTGAAAGGGTTTAGATTAAGTTTACTACTTTTCTAGGGATGCTTCATCAATCAAACCACAATGGAAACTCAGTTCCATCATAAAGTTGAATGTGAAAATAGTTTCTTCTCTCCCCACCACTGCCTGCCACCACCCCAGTGTCCCTGTGCATCTCAGAGCGCCTGGAAAAGGCAGTTGGTGGATACAACAGCAAGAAAAACAACCCTGCAATCATGCAGAAATGAAGCTCTTAAGATGAGGAAGAGATTAGGATGCTGGGAGGAGAAGGGCTGGAGGGAAGAGGCAGCCGAAAAGATCTCATCTGTGTCTTGAACTATGCGGCTCTTCAGGGGTTTTTCCAACGGCGAAGCCAGCTATAACTGTTTGGGTGCAAAAGAAGGTAGCATAGAGGAGCGGAGTCTGTGTAATTCTATGGAATTCATAGGAGGGAATGACCATTTTCTCCACAGCGTCTGCTCTCCCGGTTTGTTTCTCCTTGCAGGGCAGTAGGAACATCCCTATCCTGCCCCAGTGAATCAGCCCTTTCCCGTTTTAAGCAGGTAGTGCTCGGTGACATCATGGTGCTGTGCAGGTTTCCAGGGCCAGATGGACCGATAACATCTACCTTCTCTTGCTCTGACAAACACGGAGCCCTGCCTTCAAAGCAAGTATTGTGTAGCTCTATAAATCAAAGCCCTGTGAGGCTGAAAAGGAAATTGAGGCTGTTGTCATGTTGTTTTTCACATGCCGCTAAGGCATTTGGGTCCTCTTAAGAAACAGGAGACGTTTATGGGTAACTAACTCAAATCAAATTCTCAAATAAGGAAGATTGGCTCCCCCTTTGCACACGAAGATTTGGGACACTGTCACATGGCATCTCACTGAGGCTGGTGGCACACAGTGGCTGCTGTCCGTGTGAGCTGGGTTGCGCTGGACAGGGTGCGGGTGCTGAGCACTTCCACAGTTTTTCTAGCTTGTCTCCCTCTGCTGTCTTGGATCTTGCCAGCCCCCACACTTCCCTCACGCTTTCTCAGTGTCAATAATATATAAAAAATGTGCTTTGATGGTGGAAAAGCATGAGGGAAAAAGCTCAAGGAGAATTAAATTCAAAAGGAGCCTTCAAATTGATGTTTTTAGTTTATGGATGGGAATTTGAGACTATTTCCAAGCACACCCCATAATTCTCACCTCACTTTTGTTTACGGTGAGAGCGCAGACATGCTTATGGGTTCAGCGACTGCAGTAAAGCCCTGTGGACAGCTGGGAGGCTTTTGCCCTCTTGGGATTTACTGCCACGTGGGACTCGTCCCGCCTTGCTAGGAGTGATTTGGTGGCATTAGGAGCCGGTGACTGCCCGGCAGAGGAGGCTCGCTGGGGATGAGGCCACTCAGGTAGCGCGGCAGCTGGTGCCATGGCCCTGGGGCTCATGGTGAGGCGCTACCGCTGCTCCCACAGCGGCTTCTTCCACCTGCGGTAAGTGCTCCCGCACGGAAATAGAGCAGAGCGCATGGATAATGGAAGCAGATCCCGCCTTGTTTGTGTTATTTAGTCATTCTAATTTAATCCTTTAAAAAAAAAATGGGGGGGATTTTTATCCTGCTGGAGACTTGGGGATAAAGATCTGTGTTACGCAATGCATTATTAAGGCTTGACTCACTCCATGCTCGCACTCATTCAGCATATCCGTGTCTCTGCGTGCTGGAATACAGGGAGGGGGAAGAAGGGGGAGGTTTCCAGAGAGACATCTCGCTCCCACCTTGATGAACATGGTTCTTGCGGCCGGTTGTCGCGGTCCCCATGCAGCTGCTCATGTCAGTGTTAAGGCTGCTGTTGTGACCCTTCTCCCTGAGGGTGGCCAGCTCATTTGACCCCTTTATAGAAACATACTGCTTTGTGGCTGGTGCTTTGCTGCAAACTAAGGTCCTCCACGTAGCATTCATTGATAAATCTCTTCACAGCAAAATGAAGCTTAGGCAATTAAGCATCTCTGGAAAATATCAGAATTTGCAGCACTGCTAAGAAATGGGTCGAGTTAGGAGACTGTTCAGGTAAGGAGCTGGAGCAGTATGGAAAGCAGCAGCCGAGGAGGTACGTGTTAGGCAAGCTGGGGTAGGGCCTCGCAATTAAAATCCTAGCAGAAGCTCCGGAGGAGGCGAAAGCAGCGCCGCTCTCCTGGGAGCTGGGCACACAAGCAGCCCTGCGGTCCGGGTGTTAAAATAACAAACAAGGGAACCGCTTGGACTCTGAGAGTCGTTGGGCAAGCCCCAGGATGTTTTCCTAAAGGCAGGTGGATGCCACGGACGGTGAGATGCCTACTGGGGAAGGGGTGCTGTTGCTTGCTGGTTCGCTCTTTAATTTTCATCTCTGGGCTTGCGGCTGTCCACGGGGTTGTTTTCCAAGCGGTGCAGTGCTCCTGAGCACATTCATCGGAAGTTGTCTGTGCTTGGTAGGTTGGCTGTTAAATAGGTCAAAATCAGCAGGAGCTCCACAACCAGCACGACGAGGAGTTAACCCTTCGCCTCGCGAGCCTTCCCGCGGGGAGATGGTGCCAGGAGGCGCCTCGCGGGCTGCCCCTGAAAGCTGGAGGGTTGTGGTCTCCCACCTGGGATCTTCCCGTTGCGGAGGATGTGTGGGGAGAGGGACCACTAAGGTTTGGGGCATTGTCTGGGCTGCAATAGAGACTGCGGTGCTGAAGACCATTACTCCAAAGGGTGCAAGAAGAGGTGAGACATTTAAAACGATCCTTGTCCTGCTGGTTTTCCCATGGGATGGCGAGCAGGACGGCAGGGCGCTGGTCAGTGACAGCTGCTCGCCCTCAGCTCTTAATGATTTCTGCAGGGCTCTTGTGCATGGGGGGAGTGGGAGAAAAATAGCGGGAAAGAAAAAAAGTCAATCATCCGAGGCGAGTTATAATTTAAAGCGGGATTTGATTGTTAATGGGGCTGTTTAACAGCACCAGATTTGCACGGACTGCCCTGCCCCCCACGTCGGCGCGCCTGATCTGCCTGTTTACAGTAAACCGCTTCCCCGGGATTAGTGGAGGAGCTTCCTGCCGGCGCAGGGAGCACGCGCGTCGGCCAGACCCACGGGCAGCCCTCTCCACCTGCCGCCTCTGGCGCTGAGCGCGCTGAGGGTGCTGCAGCAGCAGGGATGCGCCGCGGGCACGGGTGTCTCAGCCGCCCTGGCTGCCTCACAGGCGGTGCTGTTGCAATGGGCCCGGGGGAGCCGGTGGCCGCACAGGGGACGGCGCTCGGCACACCCGCCCGCCCTCAGCATCCCGAGCCTGCTACACGCATGTAACCTCCAGGAACCCCTCCTGGAATTGGCACCAAGCCTTCCTCTCCCAACAGGCTTCCCGGACTCTGTGGCAGGCGGAGCGGCGGGGCCGGCCACGCAGCACTGTGATGCTGGGGGGCTGTGCTGCCGTCTGGCTGCGCGAGTGCTTCACGTAGGTGTGCGCCCGAGCTACCGCTCTCCCACTTTCCCCAGCAGCCTCGTCCTGCTGCTCCGCGCTTCCCGTCCGCTTCCCCGCACACTCGCCCGGCTGCTCTGGCTGCTGCCGCGCGCTCGCGAGGGCTTTGTGAGCTCCCTCTGGGAGAATCGTGGCCTGTTGCCCGGTAGGATGGCTCAGGGGCAGGAGGAATGTGAGTGTTACAATATATTAGGATTCTTTTTCTATAAGTCCTACTAGGGAAATATATAAAAACTACTTATGTGTTTTTGAAAATTGCAGAGGTGTTAGTTCCCTCTGCTCATCCCTCCTCCAGTAAAGTACATTCTCAAAAGATTTCTCCATTTGATACTAAGCCTCGGTGCCGTGAATCAAATCCAGGAGGCAACACCCTAGGTGAGGAGGCGTTCCAAAGCGTTGCTCTTCCTGGCGCAACGTTTGAGCATCCGGTGCCTTCCCAGCCGTACATCTGCGCTTTGCGTTCAGCCACAGCAGTGGCCGAAGCTTTAGTTTTTGGAAGTAAAAGCATTAGTTTAGGCCCAGAAGTATTGTGTCTTTATTGTAGCATATCAGCCTGGCATCAGCCTTGGGGAAGAAGGGCCCAAGATAAAGATGCCGTCACCTGTAGGCTGAGCACCTTTTACTGGGCTGTTGCCAGGAGAGCTTCCCCCTGCACACAAGTGTCACAGTAAAATTGAACTGGGAGAATACAGAAAAATTCTGAGTGCCTTGGGTAGTTGGTTCCAAAATGCAGGAGGAGGGAGGGATATTTCTAGTGCTTAGGAACTGATGGTGACAAAGAGGAGCCCACGACGGTAATGGTATCGTGCAGGAGACCCTGCCAAAGCCAAGGGACAGAGGGGCCGGTCAGCTAAAAGAGAGAGAAAAGCTGCAGATGTCGGGTTGGGGGTAAAAGTGAGTAGTGGAGACATGGGGAGGGAGAGAAGGGGAAGCATTAATTGCAAAACTTAAGTGTAGCTAAATGTAGCGGGAAATTACTGTATTTGATTTTAGGTCAAAGACTCTCTTAAGACTCTTAAGAAAAAACAATGTATATTGCAGGGGATATTGTTGCTCTAATAAGAGCAGCTACCATTCTGTGTTGGTTTGGAGACTGAGAGATGTGCACGTGCTTTTTGCTGTTAGCAAATGTTTCCCTAGTTGAAGAAACACGAACAAGTTGCAGCTTTCTGCCGGGATGTTGCCACATCTCTTAGAAATAGTCAGAAAAATAACATTTCCTTTCCCCGTTGTTGTTCTTCAGGTCACGTGGATTGCCAAAGGTGAAAGAGTCCCGTTCTCATGAGTCTTTAGTGAGCCTGTGCAGCACTGTGGAAATCTTGGATCTTAGGGGAGAAGACAAAGTCCTTATCAAACCACTTCACAGCAGCATCCTTGGACAAGACTTCTGCTTTGAGGTGAGGAGCACTCTCCAAACACCCAGCAGATTATATGCTGTCAGTCAGTTTGAGCACTGGTGTACTCAAAAGTGTACTTAGAGCACACTGGCTTGTGATGGGACAGATGGAGAGCAAACTGGGAACACATGAGGTCTGTTGAATCGGTATGAGATCCCCAAGTCCTGATGGCTTCAGCCAGTCAGCAAAGAGAAAACATTCTCGAATACTGCATCATCTAATTGACATCTCTTACCTTGGGAAGTCTCTAGGCATTTGTAGCTAGGACACGTATGTACGCCTTAAGCGTTGCTATTGCTTGTGAGCTGGGTTTTCATCCTCTCCACATTCACCTAAATTCACTCTGCAAATATACCATAACTGAGAAATATCATTTCCAGCATGAACCGTCTTGCAGCAGCTCAGCCCCTCCCCAGGTTGCTTGAGGAGCAGCTTCGGCACCTGAGGACTTTTCCATCGCACTGGGCAGTGGGGAGCAAAGCTCCTCTCTGCTTTTCAACCCGGGCTGCCTCCAAAACAGGCGGTTTGCGCTCGCACAGTCATTTCCCTGCAAGGGCAGCACCGACGTGTGCTGGATGCGTCTAAGGGCGTTGCGAGCGGCTGTGGCGGGGAGAATCAGTGTGGCTTCAGCTGAGTCATTCACATGTGTCTAAAGCTCTGAAGTACAAGCTGGAAACAGCCCTGGCAGGAAAACAGCGTGTAGCAGGCTCTTCTCTGAGCCTCGGCCAGGAGCTGTTCCCGCTCACTTCACTTAGCTCCCTGGAGTCACCATTTCCAGGGAGTTTTGCCGTGTGCCAATACACTGCTAGTTCTGTCTCTCCACTGTTTGCAACCAAATCATCTGGTCCCTGGGATTTTCTGGGGAAAACTGCAAGCATTTAGAAGCTATAGATCAATTAACAAGTGTAAAAAATAATTAACTGGCTGATTATGGCCTTTGTAAGATATTTAAGAGTCTTTTAAGAGGAACCTTTGGCCCCTCGTATGGTTCCTTTTAGTTTTATATTAATTTGAACTGACTTTTTTTTTCTCTGTTTTCTTCTAATGTTTTCCTACCTTTTTCATATTTACTCATTTGCTCCCTGTTTCTCAAACATTCCTAGTTGTCATCTTCGCTTTTTGCAGGCTTGTACGTGTCTTGTGGACTTGGTTGATCTCAACTTATTGCTTCTATATTGCAGGTAACCTACTCCACTGGCAGTAAATGTTTCACCTGTTCCTCAGCAGCAGAGAGGGACAAGTGGATGGAAAACCTACGCAGAGCAGTCCAGCCAAATAAGGTAATGGAAATTGCGGAAATAAGGAACAAAGGACATGGAGCTCCATGGCTTAATGAGGAGGTACAGCGCTGACAAAAGGAAAAGGGATTTCAGAGCCTGGGTGAAAGGAAATGGGTTTTTCCGTGGGTAAACCTGCAGTAGGTCACCTCCGAAGCTACTGTGCTGCCTCCCTGGGACGCGCTCACCACGCTCCTGGAGTCCCCTGCCAGAGCACAGAGTGCTCTGCATCCCAGCAGCAGGGCAGCCTCTGAGTGGCTCCTCTGCAGGGTGTTTGTTTACTAAATCATTTCAAGTGCAGCTTTCTGAGAAGAACAATATTCTAGCCCCTACCTTTGTCATGCAGAAGACAGCAATTTGCTTGTGCTTTAGGAGAGAAAATGTTCAATTTCCTAGAGATTCTGAATCAAAGCTGAGATATTTCTTCCATGCAGGACAACTGCCGTCGAACTGAGAATGTGCTTCGTCTTTGGATCATTGAAGCAAAGGACTTGGCCCCTAAGAAAAAGTACTTCTGTGAGCTGTGCCTTGATGATACTCTCTTTGCCCGTACCACCAGCAAAACAAAAGTTGACAACGTTTTCTGGGGAGAGCACTTTGAGTTCTACAGCCTCCCGTCTCTTCATAGCATCACAGTTCACATCTATAAGGATATGGAGAAGAAGAAGAAAAAGGACAAGAATAACTATGTGGGCCTAGTCAACATTCCCACGGTCAGCATAACTGGTCGCCAGTTTGTGGAGAAATGGTACTCGGTGAGCACACCTACACCCAATAAAGGGAAAGCAGGGGGACCTTCCATTCGCATCAAGTCCCGTTACCAGACCATAACTATCCTGCCCATGGAGCAATACAAGGAATTTGCAGAGTTTATTACCAGCAACTACACTATGCTGTGCTCCGTGCTCGAACCGGTGATCAGCGTCAGGAATAAGGAGGAGATGGCTTGTGCTCTGGTGCACATCCTTCAGAGCACAGGGAAAGCAAAGGTAAGAGCCAGCGTCCCCTGCCCGAGTGCGGGTGTCTTTGGGGCAGCAGGAAGTAGGAAGCCTGGGTGGCCTGACTGTACACAGCAGCAGAAGGTGCCTGTGACATTTCTGGATCTGGGATATAAAGCTAGGAAAAGGGTCTAGAAATTACCTTCAAGGACTTGGGCAAATGCGTATGGATAGGGGTCTTACAAGCAAGTGCCCTGGTTGATGCCAAGATTGAAGATACCCTGTGCGAAGTGAAAAGGAGGAAGCAACAGGGACTATCCAACCTTAATGTTACTCTGAGTACAAGCTCTGAGCACTTGAGTGTTTAGGAACATTCAGGTATCTAAAATTGTGATACTGTGTATCTAAAATTGTGATATAGGAGAGAAGTGAGTAAGAGAGAAATAAGCTAGAAAGTAACTTGCAGAAATGCCTCTGAGGTGCTGAACTGCAGAATGCCATCGTTGGCTCAGGGCTGAATCAATTAATCAATTCCAGCCTTCATTTGGTCAGGGTTTGAACAGCTTTTACAGAAGCTGTCTCAGTTAGTGTTGATCCCACCTGCCCCAAGGATGTTATTAGGACTTCTCTGTGCACACTGGAAAAAAAGTGTATGAAAATGTCCTGTAGGTCTTAGAAATTTTTGAGAAGTATTAAAAGGCGTTGATTTACCTGACTGCTCCTGCCAAGCAGCTTCTTCTGTGCCCATAATCATGTGCCACTCTTGTCCCTGGCACCCCGTGTCCAAAGTTAGACTGTTATTAGAGCAGTCCTCTTGCTCCTCTGTTTATCCTTCCTCCTTGGCTTCTGCCTATCGTGACTGAGGCCAGTTAAAATAACCTGTGCCCACGTTACCTTTTTCTACAGGACTTCTTGACAGATTTGGTGATGTCTGACATAGATCGTTACGGGGAGCACGATGTCTTGATCTTCAGGGAGAACACCCTTGCTACCAAAGCTATTGAGGAATACCTGAAACTGGTAGGGCAAAAGTATCTTCACGATGCACTAGGTAAGAAAGAACCAACCCGTCTTTGTTTTTTTGGGGTACTGCAAGGGCTAATCCAGTTGCAGAGAATAGTAAGTCTAGGAACTGGATTGGACTCTGTACTGGGATTTGGGACCCATCGAAGGACTATGACTGTAGTGGTGAAGCTGGAATGCATCTCCCAGCTCTATCTTTACTATTTAGCATCAAACCTGTGCCCTGTCACCCCCCTTCACTTACATGGTAGCTAACAGTAAGCAACAACCACCAGCCAGAGGGAATGAGGCTTCAAGGCTGCTGAGCACCACAGAGCAGGAGACCGAGGTGCAGACCAACTAGGGAGCCTGTGTGTGTCTAAAGTGCTCCCTATTTGCAGCACGTGGGACGGTTCTGCTCTCGTCCAGCCCTGGCCTTGCGATGTGCTGTCCCCACAGCTGCTGTCACCCTAAGGAGCACTGAAATGTTCGCTGCCTTCCCAGGGAGCCCTCGGCCTCTCTGTAATTAGCTCTTGCCAGCTCGATGCTGACGTCTTCCTTACCCAAGATTGCCCAGGGAGCCACCCATGGCTCTGTTGTTTCTTGGACGAGGAAAGGTTTGGAAACTGATACAAGAGAAAAATCAGAGCGGGCCAAAGCCAAGTCCCACACCACATCCTTTCACAAAGAGTAGGACTGAGCCACCTTTCCCAGCAGTCTAGCCCGGTCTCAGCGAGCCTAGACGCTGGCAAGTCATCAAGGAGCTAAATTAGTCAGGCTGCCAAGGGTCAGGAGAGCCGGGTCTGTGATTATGTGCTTCTTGGCCATGTTTTAAACATAACGAGCCTGTTCTGGTAGTCTCGTTCTCATGGGTGGAACCTCTGAAGCACAAGTCACATCCCAGGCCTTCACCTGCCGTGGAGAAACGAGCAGCATATTTATTTTGTGCTGCACTTTTCTGCAGGGCAAGTTGTCAGCTGTGGCCCCAGCATATTACGTTTGGCTGCAAGCCCTTTAATATGCAGTAATTGCACGGAGATATTTTTAAATTAATGACTTTTATACTCTCGTCTAGAACACTGGTGCTGAGTGATAAGACTGTAAATCATAGATGTTGGAGAGGGAAACATGCCGTCAGTCATGCAGCCCGTCTGGCGCCCAGGGCAAGGTTGCTCGTGACAATATGTCCCTCTCATTCTTCATCACGTGCTGAGTGTCGCTGGGTGTTTCACTCCAATGCCATGTTCTTTGAGAGAGTTAGTGACATTACACTGGTGTTAGCTGCTTATTTTATCTGTGAGAGCATCTCAATACATGATTAAGATAGAGCCTTGTGGACCACTAAGAGTATCTTTCAAAGACATTTAAGGGAAAAAAATAACCCAAGCAACAGTTAAAACGGAGCTCACTCATGGAAGTGACACTGACGCTTTAGCAAGTGATCTAGATGCTCTCAGCAGGAATTTTTTGGAGCCAAGCAAAGCAGTTTAAGAAAATGTGACAGCTGATTTGCTTGCGAGAACACTGCTGACTTTAGCTGGGAAGGACTTGGTGGTTGGTTAAGGCTTTTTAAGAAAACAGGTCGAAAAACAAAACCCCTTTGGACAAACAAGCCTTGGGGCGATAGCTGGGAGCCAGCAAGGTCATGGCAGGAGGTGAACTCGGAAGAGGCTGAATCATTAAACAAATGAATGAAGGTTTTTGTCTGGTGAACAGCAGCAGTTTAAAAAACACTTCCTAGCATATGTAAGCAGGATTTGTCTCACGCTGGAGTATTAGTCTTACTCCAGAGCCAGATTTGAAATGTAAGGAGGGCGGGTTTAGAGATAATAAAAATAAAGGTCACTGCCAAGTGCATTTCGGGGGTAGGCCTGAGGACACATAGCCAAGCCTCGTTTCCCAGGGAGAGCCGGAGGAGCCAGGCCCCAAGCAGCCGTGTCCCAGGGCGGGGAGTGGAGCTATAAGCAGGATTTGAAGGTTCATCAGGGAGGCTGTTCCTCCAGTGACTCTGGTCTGTCCTCCTCTTCTCTGTGTCCAGGAGAGTTCATCAGAGCCCTGTACGAGTCGGATGAGAACTGCGAAGTGGATCCGAGCAAGTGCTCAGCCAGTGAAATAATAGATCATCAGAGCAACCTGAAAATGTGCTGTGAACTGGCCTTCTGCAAGATTATTAATTCCTACTGGTGAGGCATCTCCTCTCCTCCTTCTCTCCCACAGATCTTTTGAGTCAAAGGTGTGAATTCCTCTTCTAAAGATGTGAAGCCAGCAGTTGTGCTAGGAAATAGCTGTCTATCTTCTGAGACTGCCTTGTTTCCTTTTCTCACTGCCTTATTACCTGGGACATAATATTGTGGGTGACTTTTCTGCCTAAATCAGGGGGTTCCAGCGGGAGCTTCTACTGAAATCCTCTGAAGGGGACAGATAGAAAGTTGTGATTGAACAAGGAGGGAGTTAAGTAAAAAGACAGCTTAGAGGGAGCTCAGAATAAAAAGTGGGTTTGATATGTATAGACAACTTTTTCTCAGCCCCTTTAGAATGGTAAAACCAAGCGGGAAATCACATGAGAATATCGGCCAAAAGATTTTTATTAATCTCTGCTCCTGAGTGCCATGGGGAAAAATGTCCTTTCTGCTTCAGGGCAAAGCATATGCAAAGCAGCAAAGCAAAATACACATTTCAGTTATAGGGGAGAGTTCATTCTAATCCAGTTTGTTTTTAGTATCTGGAGCACTCTGTGTGTTCCAGCGTGGTCGAGGTGGTTTTTAGATCGGTGGGTCTGAAAGCAGCTTCATTTCACATATTTGAACAAGGGATGATTTAAGCAGTGCTTAAGAATCACCAGATTAAATGGTGATCTAAGAATAGACGCCTAATGACATTTCCTAGCCTAGAGAGGCGGGAGTAAAAATATGAGTCGATGATTTCTCACAGTTAATTATTTCAAGTCATTGGTCACCGTTTCAGCTTGCTGCCTCTCATTGCCCACATGGTTTCATTTCTCTGCTTGCTGTTCTTCAGTGTGTTCCCTCGTGAGCTGAAGGAAGTGTTTGCATCATGGAAGCAGCAGTGCCTGAGCCGCGGCAAGGAGGACCTCAGCGAGCGCCTGATCAGCGCCTCGCTCTTCCTGCGGTTCCTGTGTCCTGCTATCATGTCTCCCAGCCTCTTCAACCTCATGCAGGAGTATCCCGATGACCAGACATCTCGCACCCTTACGCTTATTGCTAAAGTGATTCAGAATCTCGCCAATTTTGCTAAGTAGGTGGTGGTGATGACCCCAAAATCTCTGCTTCTAGGGGTGCAAATCAGGTCGAGTAAGGAGAGCCCTGCTTAGTGGTCAGTTTTGTAGACTGCTGATTCTTGGGCAAATTGGAACAGACTTTAGAAAGGAAGAAATTTCCTGTATCTGAATCCTGTTCTGTTTGGGACAGCCCAGAGCTGATAGATAGAGTCAATTTGAACGCAGACGGGAGCTGTGCTGAATTCAGTAGAGGGACACAGGAGAAAAGCAAGAAGAGGATCCTGCATTAGCATGTCTCTGTGTGCCTGTTTTACGCTATTTCAAAAAAAAAAAAAATGCTGTTCCTGCCAAGGATCATGTTTTTTTCCCCTTCCACTTCCCAAGTCCTCAGCTGAATGTAGGCCCAGGGGCACTTCTCTGCTCAGGGAAGGGGTGCAGGGAAGGTGCTGGAGAGAACGAAAGTCCATGGGAGGGGAGAGATGTTACCAACCTCCTTGTTGACAGCATAAGCAGTGGGTTACTAGTATTTAATCAAGTCAAGAAAGCAGGGAATCTCTTAAATTGCCCATTTTCCTCCCCTTCCCAGGCACCTTTTTCAGAAAGGCAAGTCAAAAGTTAACCATTAGGTGTTTGCAGACAGTTATTTTCCCCTTGTGCTTTTTTTGTGGCAGTTATTGACTAAGTTTTCCCTCCCCTTTCTTGCAGGTTTGGTAACAAGGAAGAGTACATGGCCTTCATGAATGACTTTCTGGAACATGAGTGGGGAGGAATGAAGCGTTTTCTCCTCGAAATTTCCAATCCTGACAGCATCTCAAACATGCCTGGTTTTCAGGGCTACATTGACCTGGGCAGAGAGCTCTCAGTTTTGCATTCCCTCTTGTGGGAGGTTGTTTCCCAGCTTGAGAAGGTAAAGCGGAGTGGAGGCCTGGGAGGGTGAACGGGGCAATTGTATCGTAGCAACCGTAAACACGAGGAGACATCAAGGGAGCAGCCAGAGCCACGCTGGGGAGAAAGTACCCAGCGGCTCAGGAGAGGAATGTGCAATAGGGCCGTTGCACAGCGATTCCCCCCGCGGCTCCCGCTCACCGGGAGCAGCTGGGCTTCCCTCCCGGTGCAGACACTCAAGCCGAGCTCCATAACGGCATTTTTTTTCCCTGGAAGTCCTTAGAACTGTTCCATATTTGCAATTTTAGAGCTGCATTATTTTGTCTGTATTCCATGTCTTTTGAAACTGGAGAGCTGAGGTGACTTGCAATGTGCTGCTAATGATTTTTGTTGCTAAAAAGGTCTGCCAAGATAATGATTTGTTGGATATTTGTTTTCCCACAGCACATTTTTTAAAAGAAGACACTGAGATTTTGTGTAAATCTAAATGTCCTTGACTCAGAAGGATAATGTATATTAATCTTAGTTAATCTTAGCCTGATAACAGTTTGTGGTCTTGTTTATCTGTTTCCCTCATACATGCCTAGAGTTTGCACTTATAGTGTCACAGGCAATAAAATCTTTATTATAAAGACAGCTCAGCAAGCTCGGAAAAACAGGCAAAGGGAGCACGTAACACACCAGTTCCTCCCTTTCCTTAAGTCAGGGTAAATACTCGAGTGCCATGAACTGTGCCACCTTCCCGCAGCTGGTCAGGCCATCGGGTCAAGGGAAATCCAGTTTCTGCAGTGCAGATGGGTTCTGCTTCCCAAATGACAACGTCCTAAAATGTCTTGGGCAGCTGGGAAGGAAAGGAGCCAGACCTAAAGCTCTAAAGCAGATGTGCTTTGCCCTTTCTGTAGGTTACATGTATGGATCTATCCTAGCAGGCCCTTGGGAGCTGGCGTAGTGGTTTGCTATAAAGAGAATTAAGAGATAAAGTTACACTGCAGTGCTGTTTTACTGTGGGTAGCGAGTGGGAACTGAGGAGACAAGTAACCTCACGGATTTTAATAGACCAGGAGATGCGCTGTAAGGAAGCGCCCATAAAGAGACCTCTCTCTGGAGTGACCGAATTCTTGCTCACAGGAAAAATAAGGACGTCTTTGAAAAGAGAATTGTAGAGAATTAAATCTCTACTGCTTTTGTCTCCTTGCTTCGGGCACAAGAGCAAGCAACACCATGTAGATGCTACAACCAGTCTTGCCCCAGAGAGGGGAAAAATAAAGAATCTAAAGGAGCAGCTTCCGCTTAGGGCTGCTGCCAGGCTCGGCCTGGCCAGCACGAGGCTAAGGCGGGATTAAACCTGAAGCCAAGTGTTTAATCCCCACCTGATGTGACAGTGGTGGAATGAGGGTCACTGAGGTTTTCATGTAGTTCCTTTCAAGGAGAGAGGAGCACTTTAGTTTTTGATAACCGTTTGCTGCAGAAGACGGCATCAGCATAGCATGCCAAACCCAAAGGCTTCTGAAATGAAAACCTTCCTTTCTCCACCCACCTCAACCCTCTCATGTCTCTCATGACCCCCGAATGCCGCATCCCTTGTCTGTTGGCATGCATTTCTTTTACCACATGACTCCCTTTGCCTGGAAAGTTCCCTCACACTAGCTGAATATGTAGTCTTCAAATCCGCTTTAATGAGTAGACACTGTAGTTTTCACTTTGACCTCCCTCAGCCTGGCCTTAGTTTGCTTTGCATGATAGTTTTGCATTGGAATGGCCACAGTTTGGTTTTGTTGAGCATGATTTTTGTTTGTTTGTTTTGTTTTTGGGGATCGATCCTAATTTCTTTTCTATTTCCTTTTCTTTCCCCAATGCCTGCCGCACCCCATTCGTCTCCTCCATCCATCTCGTCGCCGTGGTTACGCTGCTCCGTAACACTGCCTGCCGGCCCTGGCACACCCGCACACAACCACCCACCCTCCTTCCTTCCACCTCCACCCCTCCACCTCTGGGCATCGTTATCAAAAACCTGGCGGATGTCGCGGTGCTTGTTGTCCAATTAGGGTGAAAATTCCTTCCTACAGGCGACCATGACAAAACTGGGACCTCTGCCTCGCATTCTTGGAGACATCACCAGGTCCCTGAACAACCCTACGCCCATACAACAGCAGCTGAGGCGTTTCACTGAGCACAGTTCTAGTCCCAACGTCAGTGGCAGTCTCTCGGGGCTTCAGAAGATATTCGAGGACCCCACTGACAGGTAGGTCACAGCCAGAGCTGGAGGGGAGACGGGGGATGAGGAGGGTTCACTTCAGAGCGCCCAGAAAGTGGTGAATGCCCGTTGCTTGAACCTCCCCATGTTGTAGGAGTTATTAATGTGAAGCAAAAAGCTGGGACGTGGCAGAAACACCAGAGATCTTGCCCAGTGTGGCCTGTCCCTCCGAGCTGCCTCGGCTTACAGGAGCCTTCTCCCATTGAATATTTAGACACACTCAGTAATATAGAGCTGAGGAAGGGTTAAATGAGGTCTGAAATGTTCTGAAGTTTTGCTGGGAAGAGAAGGATGTAAGGGGTGGGGGAGTTGGTGGGAATGGTTGGCCTTTCACCTGTGAAAAATAAATATGAAGCACTTCTTGAATCCAGCCTAATGCTCAGAGATAAGTGGTAATTAAGGAAGAGTGTGTTGCAACTTGAAACACCGAGGGCTCATAAAAGGAAATCTGATTCCTTGAGTCTTCCAGAGTGAGGAAGTTGCGGGGGGTTAAATGAGGTAGAGGCTTCTCTGGGACAGATCTCATGGGGACTCAGCTCGGTTAAAAAATAACCAGATTCCTTTTTACTCCACAGTGACTTGCAAAAGATGAAATCCCCAACACAGGAGAATGTGGATGGTTGCTTTAAGGGCAAGGCCCAGCAAGCATCCACCCAGAGCATGACTTACTCGGATAAGGACGGGAGGGAGGGCGTCCTGCCCAACGGCCGCAGCGTCTCCCTCATGGACCTGCAGGACCCGCACGCAGCCCACGGCGAGCACGCCGCGCTCGTGAGCGAGGCGCCACTGCGCATGGCCGGCAGCCAGCTCTGCGTGACCCAAGTGGCCACCATCAAGCAGATGTGGGTGACGCCACGCACACCCCCCTGCACTCCCCAGAGCACTCCCGAGGAGAATAGGCCTCTACACTCGGCTTTGAACCAACAGGACGGTCTACAGCCCCTGTCCTTCCAGAACCCAGTTTACCACCTCAACAACCCTGACACGCCGATGCTGAAGGCCTCGGTGGACTCCAGCATGGAAAACTTGAGCACTGCCAGCTCCCGGAGCCAAAGCAACAGCGAAGACTTCAAACTCAGCAACAGCAGCATGGAAGACTTCACCAAGCGCAGCGCGAAGAGCGAGGACTTCTCGCGGCGCGCTGCGACGACCGACAAACCAGTCCCCATCGCCCTGCCCCGCCAGAACAGCAGCAGCCAGGCGCAGATCCGCAAAACGGAGCCGAGCGCACGCACCAAGGTGCTGCCGTCGCTGTCGCTCAGCGCATCCCTGCGCAGCGCAGGCAGCGCTTCAGCCATCTCGGGAGCTTTGACCGCCGAGCCCGGACACAATGGGAACAGCTCCTGGCAGCTGTCGTCATCCTCCCGAGAGAGCCCTGTCCCCAAGGTGAGGGCCGTTCAGAGGAAGCCGGCACGGCAGGTAAGGAAGGGCTTTGCGCTCACAGTCCCCTACATGAGTATTTAACTGCGCCGACCTCCAGAACTGCCCATTTGACTTGAGTGTGAGCACAGGGGTATGAGCTGAAGAGAAGCAGTGGCACAAAGTCAGTGCCCAGCAGCAAGTGCAAGGAATAGTTCTGCTTTTTGCCATCTCTAGCTTGGCACACAAGCCTAGTGTGCCACTTATTTCTGGATGCTTTTGTACTAAACTTAAAAGAAAAGGAAAAAAAACTGTTTTGCATTTCCTATGGTAGCAGCAAGCCTGCTGAAAGGGAAAAAAAAAAACAGAAAAGAAGCTGGGTTCCAAGTGTCAGTCGGTGGCCACGTGAGAGTGCGTTTGCCCCATGGTGCTCATTTAAAATCAGAGCCACCTAGAAAGAGACATGAATAAATACAAAATACCATGGGGTAAACAGCTGCCAACGTAATAACTAAGCAGGGTTGTCTTAAGCATAGAGAAAACCGTATTTTACCACAAGGCAACAATCTGCTGCTGCCTCCCCCCGCTCCTGTCCAAAATACTGATTTTTCATGAAACATTCCAACTTGTGAATACTGCAAACACCTTCTGGAAAGCAGGGTTTATATCTAGCAGCTCCTAATGTGTTTTGATCACTTGCTCATAGGCAGCTCCATGTACATAATTTTTCTGTAAATAAAGATTTTTCCTGACAAAAAGCCAACATTACCTTTGGGAAAAAAAAAGAAAGAGACAGAGAAGAAAATCCTGTTGTGATTTGCCATATATGAAAAAAGCGTTTCTAGGAATAGTTTTGGAGTAGAGAGGGTTGTGTTAGTGCTCGCGTTGAAGCTGCTCAGCTGGCGGGTGAGGCCCCGAGGGTGGCCACTGCGCCTGCGTTGGCACTGAGCGCTGCCAGGTGCTGTGGCCGTGCAGGGCGCCCTGGGCCAGCGAGTTGCTTCAGCTCACTCTGCGGGGTGATTTTTGGGGAGCAAACCTCATGGGGAGGCCGTGGGGAGGCGGGGAGGCCCTGGTGGAGGCCGCCAGTGAGGAGTGAGCAGGAGGTTGTGGAGCCCCTGCCGGCACCGGCTGTGTGGGGAAGGGCTCTGGCTAGTGAAGCAGAGCGGAGCTGCTGCCCTGGGCCTCTACCCGAGTGTTTCCTGGACTCCCTCCTCTGGTGGAGCTTTCCTGGCATACTCTCCCAAAGGCTGCAGTCTCCAGCAGGGAAGGCTGGCTGGTGCCTGGGAAGCCAGCAGCACCCAGAGCTTCAAA
>JAUBNY010000328.1:299797-312473 GCA_032275445.1 Crypturellus soui | reverse complement strand
GTGCCGTCTGCCTGCCAGCGGCACAGATAGGTGCCCGTAACAGATGATTTATTTATTGCACGTGATGGCATGAGGCTGCCAGGTCCCTGCAGAAGCTGCCAGCGCGTCCAAGGTGGCCCAGGGGCGTTTTTACCTGCTTCTTCTGGCCAGGGGGCACTGCAATTCCACGGTGCTGTCTTCTGTGGTGAAGTTGTTACGTTTCTGATACTAATTTCCCAGAGCAAATCTCCTAAAAAACTGTTTTTCAAAAGTTATTTCTGTGCTCACCGTACTCAAGAAGGATTAAAAAAGGTTTTTTGTTGTTGTTGCTTTTTGTTTTTTCATTTCTAGCACTCGCCAGGCACCAAGGGCCTGTTAGCACTCGGGGAGGTCTGTGCTGATAGAGTGTGGAATCGGCTGTGACAGATCCAGCTCCGCAAGGAGTGGGAGGGCGGCAGTCTGTTTGCTGTCTGTCCTGTTTTATCTTTTATTACTGGACTATTTCTCTCCTTCAGTTTGTAATTCCCTCTTCTCCCTTTAGGCTACAATGTTGAACGTGGATCTTTAAAATTGCCTTGGAGCTTTACTATTATTTATATTTCAGAGAGCCATTTACAAGCCGAGGCCACGCTTTAAAGAAGAGTTGAAATGTGGAGTGTGCATGACTGGCATCTACCAGGAGTAATCATACTAGAAGGCAAGATTTCTGTCTGCAAGAATATGTCATTACATTTGTAAAAATGTAAAAAAAAAAGGAAAAAAATTGAACAACCCGTCTGTGTTCTCAAATCAAACTGTTCTCAGTATCTGGCAGTGGAATAAGTGCCCAGCAGCCGGCTGGCCGCTCTGCCTTACATAATTTTTCCTTCCTAGATAGCTCAAGGACCTCCACAACGGCCCTTGTGGGGCTTTGCGGCCACTGGGGCTCTTGTGGTCTGAAACGCGAGCAGTGAAACCGCTTCTTGCCAAACCACTTGCTACCAGAATAGAAGCTGTGTGTTCTCCGTGCTCCGCTTTCATTTCCACAGCAGACGTAGCCTGTCTGTGCCCGGAAATGTGGCTGCGAGTGCCTCACGGGGGGCATCTGCTCACCTGCTGGTCACTTGGATTGGCTTTTATAGACATCAGGTGGGGACATATTTTTCAGGCCAAAGCACTGCAGTTTGCATGGATTTAAGCATATTCTGGACAAGGATTTAGCCAACCAAAGGCTGGGACTGCGAGTGTCACCAGCATGGTAAAGTTTTATACTTTAAATAAGCGGACGGCATGATGAGAGCAGTGTGTGACAGGAGATCCCAGGTGCAGAGACAGCATTGGAGAAGGGAGACTCCTATCGTTCTCCTTCCTTTCCTCTACAGTGCAGGGGATCATCCTTCTGGGATAAGAGAGTGCATCATGGAGGGCTCTAAATGGGAGCTGTGGGTGCAACTTCTATAATTTCTCCTTGTTTCTGTAACTATCTGCTGAATCCGATGTCTAGAAATGTCAGCATCTTCACCTGGTCCTATGAAGGAATACTCAGTATTGGGGGATTCATTGAATCAAAATATCTCAGCATTTGGTCAGCTTTGCTCCTTAGGTTCAATTTCTGCATCAATAAGGTTTACGTAATGCATAAATACACCGGTACCTCTACTGATGTAGGATATTATCTCCTGAAAGTATTACAGGCTCTTAAATGCTTAGGATTAGCTTTTGCCTCCTGTTCTGTGGTCAGGTTTGTGTACCAGCTTGGTCATTTTTAACTGGGGGCTGCTGTTTAACCTGGGCGCATATGGGACTCCTCGTTCTGCTGTGCAGATCCTGGGGAAGTGCATCTGCTCGGAGCAGGGCCATTTGCCACATGCTCCTGTGTGAAAGCCTCTTTATTTTCTTTCTCTCTTTCCCTCTTTATTTCTTGCTAGGCCACTAGGGATGTTTTTATGCACTTATAATTATTCCGAATGCCATTTCAAAGACATCCCAGCTCATTCCTGTCCCTTTATTTACATGGTTTTAAAGCATTTTCTAAAGCATTTTTTCATTTCTGTTTTGTAAACATGCTAGGATGCCCGTTAAAAAATGCAGCCTACCATAAACACAGCATTCTCTGACTGCAGATTCATGCATATATTTTGGTTTCTAATTCCTTCCCAATTTGCAGCCAGTGCAATGCATTATTGCCAATTGCTTGCTCTTGGCAGGCGTGACACTGCACCCCTTGTACCAACCCCTTTTCATGTGTTACGATTTCCTTTGCATCCCTTGGAAATGAATCCTGTCCTTCTGTTTGTCTCCCCTTATATTCTGCCTTTGTGCCATGGAATGCCTTTAAAAAAAAAAAAAAAAAAACCAAAAACAAACAAAAAAAAAAAACAAAAAAAACCAGAAACACCATAGTCCTTTACTCCTTGTTAAATCCTTCTACGTAGAATCACTGCGGTGACTAAACATGCCCTGTTCCTCGTGGTGTCCAGCTCTGCTGTGCTCCTGCCTCGGTTAAATATCCCCTTTAAACAGCTTTAACCCTTTGCAATAAGAAAACTGAAAAAGTGAATAGCTATAATAGATTAGATACATATTTTTCAAATGGTGACACTAACACAACAGTAATTTTATTAAAAGAAAAGCATGAAGGTGTTATCCATCTTAGAGGCTTAGCACTTCTATATAACCTACCTCATCAGATCCCACCTTCATCTTTCCTAAGATATTTTCCTGCTGTCGAACTTACTTTTCTCACATAAAAGGCATGTGGCCTCATGCACTAAACAGGTGACTGGTGCCATTAGTCCAGCTGCATAAATAAATGCCCTGTTTATGTGTTTCAAAATGGAAAAAAAAAGAGAAACAGTTAATGCAGGATTGTTCATTTCACTTAACATTAAGTAGAAAACTGCTAATACCTCTGTACAGACACAGACATGTCTAATTCTGTGCAACTTTTATCTGAAACGATATTTACGGGGCTAGATTAGAGCACACTGCAAATACAGAACTAATATGCCAAATCCTGTATTCCAAATCGAAAACCCAGTCTGGCCCTTGAGCCTTTTCACATCTTCCAGGGCTATTTGTAATTGCACTTATGTAGGAGAATTAAAAAAGAGCTAATAGGATACAGCCAAGCTAAAACCCTTGGGTTACTGAATAGCTTTAAGATCGCCTGAAGGCCTCATCTTGCCGTGTTACGATTCTGGATTTCTGTCCTCATAGTTTTGGTTCATCTAATTTCTGTTGAAAAGAGTCGGTTTGTTTTTCAAATGAGACTCTCACAATTAAGAAATCCCCGTGCTGGAGGAGTTGGAGATTATCCACTGTCAGAACCCATCAGACCCAACACCCATCACGACATTGAGCCAAGGGGCCGTGGACAGAGCTCCGGGATCTGAATCGGGTCTAAAGCTGCTTCCCTGTTTTTATGTTTTTATTACAGATTGCAGCTATTTGAACTTTGCTAGGTTTTTCATTTAGATTAGAAATGCAGGAGAAATTAGATAAAGGAACTTTTTTAGTATTAATATTATTCGTGGGTTTTTTTCCCTATGATAAGCAAGCAATCGTTGAAATCTGGGTTAATCCAAACTGGAAAACTCCCAGGAGTGACCCACATAAGATAAAACCCAGGCTGTAACCTTTCCTCTAAATGAACCGTAGATGTAATCCCAGCGGTGCGGATTCTTCGGGAACTGAAAGGATCTTGGGAAGGCTTGAGGTCGGGACTGTCTGAGTGGAAACAGCCCAGCTCATCCCAGCAGGATCCTGCTCCCTCCTCCGGGCCATTTCCTCAGCTAGTGGAAGATATTTGGCATCCTTGATGGCGCGATTCCTCTGGTTGATTAGCACTGAAAATGCTAAAAACACCCAGAGAAAACTCTCCTGGAAACCCGAGCTGGATGAGGTACAGTAACCTGTACGAAAACTCGGAGATTGAAGGAAAAAAAAACAGGAAATCCTTGATAGGAAAACCGTTGCCCGCATTAAAACTGGTTTGGGGATGGGAACAGGATGTCGGACGTGAGCCCAGTGGCTGCTCCAGTCACATAGCCGGTTTCCACCCGCCAAGCGCAGGTTTGGGCACGCGCTGGAGCCCAGGCTGGTCTCCAAGGGCTGGTGTTTGCACCTGGCCTGGGCCAGGAAGGCTCTGTTTGATCTCCCGACGACTTGCACACCTGGGTGCAGCGATCTGGGAAGTCCCTGCATTTCTGCTCCAGAAAGCGAGAAGGAAACGCGGGAGCGCTGCTGCGTGCTGCATCCCTTGGTGCCACCCCAGCCAAAACAACTCCATTTTGCTCCTGGGGTCCTGTTTGCTGTCTGGAACCAAAGGAATGACCTCTGCAGATGGGTCCACACTCCCTTTCAGGTGTAGGTTGGGCACTGTGGCACGAGCCAGTGGGACTTGCAGCACTCTTTTCGCATAGCAGCAAGGCATGGCTGAGCTTTTTGAGTTCTCAGAAGTTATTTTTGAGGAGGAAAGAAATATTTCCCAATGCCCAGCTTGCTCCTATGAACACAGTACAGAGGGAGACTGAAAGGACAGAAAGAAATGCAGTTGCTAGGTCAAGCTTTAGACATAACAATTTGGGTGGCCCTGGTAACGAACAAGCTCAAAAACCATCAACATTTATGGAATTTTATTGAGTCAGCGCAGTGATGAACAAGCTGTGCAACAGTTTCGTTGCTTGGAGTCCAAACACCTGCATTTATTTTCTGGCAAGTGATTACAATGACACGCTTTTGGGGCAATTCTTCAGCCTTTATTTACATGTTCCGAGTGGGTCTGCTTCCCTCCTGAGCATCACCCCGTGCCCAGGAAAGGATAACTAATGCTGACCAAGGATAACGCACTGAGGGAAGTGCAAGGGGAGGACGGGGTCTGTGTTCATGTGTGTTCATGTATGTCACCCATAGGTGCTACTATACATGCTATACAAGTGCCATTCACATGAATGTGCTTCCAGTGTGAAAGAGATGCAATGATCAGCACGAGCTCATGTCTAAAAATAGGAATGTTCCAAAAAAAAACAAGGAAGTAACTGAAGTATCAAATGTGACAGACTACACAGGTTGAAAAAAACAGTTTACTCTATAGAACGCATTTTCCAGACAAAGCTGAGCTGAGGAATCACACTTATTGTTATAACTGCCTGCATCTGTACAGAGGGTTTCAGTGTGCTCTGGGATGAGAAGGCTTCAGGAAAGTGCTGAAGAGCGCAGAGTTTGTAGAGCTGCTCATGGGCCAAAAGTTCAATGCTGTGAGGGATGTAGTTCTGAGGAGAATGAGGGGCCATGCTCATAAGGACAGCATTGCAGCAAGACTCTTCTTTATTTAAAAATGAGAAATTGTGTATCATCTGACCAGTTTTTGATCAGAAGGTTTCTCTGTAGTCTTTCTATTTCTAACAGAATTAGGGTATTGATTTGCACAGTTGTATTCCAAGGGTCCTGTTGGTAGTTTGTTAATTATTACCATATCCTCAGCTGAGGCAGGATGACTAACACACCCCCGCCCTAGATAGAATGGATTAGATTATATCAACTTCACTAGTTTATATTATCTTGCAATTTGATTAATAGAAATGTTGTAATAATCAATAATACAAAATTTCCATGGAAAATCTATTTGTTCACAAGCCATTCCGCGGAGTAATTGTATTTAAGAGAGCTTGCTAGAGAAATAAATAAGAACTTTTGCATATACTCTGGTAATTCCGGGTAATGGTGGACAGGACCCCTTCTAATTAAGATTGCTTAGATTGTGGTTTCCAAAAAATATGTATTCTTTTGGAGGAGCTCTGTTTTGTTAGGGATGTAAAGCTCTTGATTGGGTCTACAAGTCCTGATCAATAGGAGATTTGCAGAGATTAACGTGACCAGTTTGCCCCGTTGGTTCGGTTCTGCAGCACGTGTGTGGAGCTGGATGTGTCTCACATGATAAACGTCACCACTGCGTTTGTGAACAAGGTGAATGGGAGAAAGACTTCAGGGATTACTGAGCTCTGCTGCCCCAAACAGAGGGATCCCCTCTGAGGCAGGACTACTCTATTTCCATGGTAATTTATCACTTTTAACCGTCTGTGATACTTTTTTTCCACCAGATTCCTCTAGTAGGAGATTCTGTTTTCCATTTTTTGCATGTAGTAAAGCCCCTTGGTACACAGACTGCCTGCATTAAGGTTTGCATTTCCAGAGGTCTGTGTTTCTGTGTCCCATGCGGTCCGTTCGGATGTAGGGGCTCCCAGGCCGTGCCAAGGTCCACACGAACACCCAGGTCTCACCTGGTGTGTGAAAGAGGCAGGAGGGGGAAAACCTTTATTTGACTTAGCTGCTTCTTGCTTAAGTCATCTCTTCAGTGTCAAATCAAAGCCCGTGACTCAGAATTCCTGACCCAAGTAGAAAAGCATTTGCTTTTGGTCACAGTGACAAACCTTACTTAGTGCTTTGTATCACCAGAACACAAGTGTTTATCCCAGCTGTGCTGAAAGCAGTGCTGACTTTTACAAAGGACTGCAACAAGCAGCATTCTTGTGACCCCTGAGGCCTGGCTGCTATTTGGTGAGTTTAGTTCAAGGTTTTTCCATTTGTTCAAGGGTTTTAGCACTGTGAAATTCTGATTCTCAGTTTTGCTCTTCCCATTTCCCTGTGTTACAGTGGAAGTTTTGGAGGACAGTGTGCTCTTTGGGAGGGAAGCCGTGACCTGCAGGTTGACCGTGGATAGCACGAGTGTCATTTGAGGCTCCAAACCCTCTGTGTGAATTGCTGTAGCTGTTGAGGACCTCACACTTCATGCACAGAGCATTATTTAATCACCAAATCACATTTTACTCTGCTGTCTTCTCTTGGAAGAGCAAAAGACTTTTATTTATGTGTGTTTTGTTTTTCCCTAAGCTTAAAGTTTACAGCTTTTTCCACAGGACATTGCTACATAATTGCTAAATAGCATCTCAAAATACCTGCTGGTATTTCAAGGAGCCTGATTTCGTCGTTGATCACTGCTGAGTTTCTCCTGAATCTGCTTCTGTTTCAGTGCGCTGTTTTCCCAACTCCCCTTTGCTCTTCAGCAAATTCCAGGCTGGAGACTCCTTTTGACCAAACGGAATAGACAGAGGAGAAAATATAAGGTGATTGTAAGCTGTCTCGCTATTCCAAGACACCCCAAAATATCTTTTGAAATTTTTTTTGTAAACTGGGAATATTGGAGAGCCCTGCAGACACTGCAAGAAACCAGGACAGAGGCAGTGCTGCTGTTTAGCCTGGTTCTTCTGCACCTTTTGATGCCAGCTGTGGTCTGCCCAGTGGACAGTGCTGCTCCGTGAAGCGTTTCCTCTCCACGTACCGTTTCCCCGCTCTTTGCATGAGCCTGTGTGGGAGCACGGATTAGCGCACGGCCATATGGGCAGGAGCTAAGGGCAAAACAAGTTCTTAGCTTGCAAGGAGGCAGAAAAGGCAGCAGGAAATGATGGAGGAGGGGAGGTGACTCCAGTGGCACTTAATGGAAGTGATGCAGAATTCCCCGGAGAATCCTAGGGTCTGGGATATGGAGGCTATGACCCTTCCATATGTCTTGCAGGCCCCTGCTGGAGGCAATTTAAGTAATTCATCAATGCGAGCGCCAGGATGTGTTTGCTGCTTCATGGGATTTTCCACTAGACAAGAAAGAGAAAGACATGCATTAATGAGAAACCGAAAAGGAGGCTGAAAAGAAGGTTGGCTGTTTGATATTTCCTTTATAAACCAGCAGGCTGGATGACACTTTCATATTCTTAATATGTAAAACCGGGAGATTATCCACTCTTCAAACATCATCCATCCTCCTCGGGCTCCTGGAAACTACAGCGATGGGAGGTAGGGGAGGAGTAAAGGGTAGGAGAGGAAAGGGGCCGTGGGGAGGAAGCCAGGACTTGCCACATCCGTGGCCCACTTTCCTAAGCTCAAATCCTCTTCCAGCAAATGCCCAAGGCAGGAGCAGGCTGGATTCCCCCACCTTTGCCCACCGCCGCCTCCTGCTCGCTCTTGTGTCAGCGCTCACGGGTCTGCCTCCAGCTTTCGCAGCGTGTAAAAACCCTGACACCAACCGTCCCCTTTCCCAGCGCAAGGAAATCCCAGTGACGGAGCGTCTCGGATCGGAAAGCAAGCCGCGTGCCACCTAAATGCGGCACATCCTCAGGGATGCGGAGCGGGAATCAAGGCCAGCTTCCCCTGCCGGGGCCCTGGCTGCACGGGAACTCTGCAGCAGAGATAACACCTCCTCTGCCCGTTAATCTTTCCTGGCTGGTTTCCACGGGCCCCGGAACAGACAGTATGTGCAGGCGCAGGAGGCAAGATCTGACCCTGTGTGTTTTCCTAAAACGCCAGCGCTTGGTTGTTCTCTCCATTTATATTTTCCCTAACAAATCCAAGTAGAAAGTCATTTTTAATTCTTTTCTTAGAGCTTCTCTTGCACTGTTACACACGTTCCGTTACTGTTCTGCAGCGCTGCCTGTTTTATCGCACCCTGGTGTTTTTATTCCCGTTTTTCTCACGGGTCAGCAGCGCAGCTAGTAAGTCTGATTGTCCTCGCTCTGTTCTGCTGCTCTCAGCAGACAAGAGCTGTAGAGGGGCTGGTATCTTGTCAGGCTGCTTCAAGCCTTCTAAGCACCCATCCCACCTGCTGCCTTTTCTCGTGCCTCCCTGTGCAGTCATTACTTTAATACTCCGTCTCAGTTATCCAACAGAACAGAAAGGAACCAGCAGAAGAAAGAGATAAATCTAAATGGAAGAGTCTTGAAAGGTGTTTCCCACCTGCATGAATCCAACATAGAAGCACTTAGCTCAAATGAGATTGGAAGATACAAGGGAGAAGCCTTTTTTCCCCCATCTTAAGTGCATTTTAAAATAATATAGGAATGTAGCATGTATGAAAACATTTCTGAGGTGAAAGGACATACACTTTAAGGTTTATTTTCTAAACGCGCATTGGCTTAAATATTAACAAACGCACTTGCTTGCTCTCTCTTACATGTGCTGCCTCACACCAGAGCTAGTACAGTATGGCTTTTTAAAAGGATATTTTAAATAATTGGTAATTTTCTCTTTTTTCTCATTTTCTCATTTTCTCTTATGGTCTTGTTCCTGTTGTTCTTGTAGGTTCTTTTTCCCAATCCTCTTCTATTTCTGATACTTTTTTAAAGATGGAATCCGAAATACAAGAGCATTTAAGCTGAGGATATACCGTTGAAAACACTATGTTGTTCGCCACTGTGTTATTTCCTCATAGTTGTTGTAGCTCTGGTATCCTATTCTGCTCACCCAAACCGTGTCGCTGTCCTACACCGTCCTCTGCCACCACTTCCCATCCTCAGCGTCACCCCTGGATCTGCCTCCTGCAGGCCCCAGACCCCATCCCCTCACCCGGCTGCTCCAGCCCCAGCGGCAACCGGGAGCTGAATTCTCAGGAACTAATGAATATCCGGGAATTACTGATCATATGGGTATGACAAACACAGCACACATTTAAATCTGTCAGCTTTCTCCATGAAAGGGAGATTTTGGCATTATCATGTATATTTTCTCTTTTTTGGGGGAAAAAAAGGAGAAAATCTGAAAGTCCTGTATTCACCTATAGTTATTTTTATTTGTGCATGTTGTCCTATGTTCACCAATAGTTATTTTTCTGGATGTCTTTTGAAATTTCAGAATTTTCTAAGTTTACCTTCCAGTATAGATCGGTTTTGACTCAAGATAATAGAAGGGTAATGAATAGTGGCTCTTAAGAAATGCCAGCTAATAAATAATAATAAAAAAAGCAAAGGAGCGCTGGCAATGGGAGCTATCAGCAGCACATCAAACTTTCTGCTGTTCTCTGCAATCCGATTTCTGCACAATATTGTGTCATATTCAGTCCTACGTCAGGTCACTCAGTGATCTAAGTCCAGTATTTCTAAATAAGAGACCCGGTTCTGGAAACAGAAGTAATCCAACTCATTAGGCACAGTGGAGCTTTCTGCTACATGGATGAACAGAGGCCACGGTGGGACCTTGGAAATGATTCCTTGGAGAATCGAAGATCACTGTGGAACTCACCTATTTCTCCATCATGTCCAAAACGCACTTCAGTTTTATCTTGTGTAGTGAAAAATAAAAATATCTGCAGATACACCAAAAAGATAAAGTTTAGCAAAAGAACCTAGCTTATTCCCACTTCTCTTCCAGGGGGAGAACAAGGATGGGTTTCCTTGAATGTATCCATGTATCTTATGTGTCATGTATCCTACAATACATCACCTTTGGAAAAATCAAAGTTCTGTGGAAATAGAGGTTTCCTCCTCCGACGTTTTTAGTGTGTATTCAGTTTAGATATTTAAGACTCAGATTTCCCTCTTTCAAGGAGAGTTTCCCAAGCACATCAGTGGGAAAGGCTCAGATGAAAACATAATTTAGGGATGTCTGTTTTGGCCCCCAGAGTGAATCGGACTCAAGTACGAGGGTAGGTGAACACTGGCCGAAATGAGCCCATTGTGTCTGAGGAATTCGCAGGCTGCGGGGACTTTGAAGCCTTTCCAGAGCACACAGGAAAAATCTCTTCTATTTCAAAAGTTCCCCAGCTGTCTCCAGCTGAGACGCTTATAAACACGAGGCCTCCCAGCACAACTGCTCCGGGTCAGATGACTCTTCCCATGAAACAGGCCTTGTTTTCATGCAGATGACTTATTTACTTAAAAAAAAATGTTTTCTTTTCTTTTCTTATTTAGTTGGAGGTATTCTGATGAATGCTGAAGTGATTTTCAGTACACACATTACGGGGCTGTGAAAGTGGCACGGTGATCTTTTCTATTTAAAGTAAAATTTTCAGATGTGTCTACATTCCCCATAATGTTTATATTGATGTGGAAACTGCTTCATGGCCTAAGACAACATTTAAATCTAAAAAGTTGGGTTAATTTCATGTGTGGTTTTCTCAAACAATTCCAGGAGAGGATGTTGATATTTTGTTACACACGTTATTGTAAAGGTTATGTTGTCTTTTCTTTTTTCTCTTAACACAAACAGTCTTGAATGGTATTTGCTCTGAGTCCAAACATTCAGCATTTCCTAGATATCCTGTCTCTAAATTGGAGCTCTTTCATCCCGATAATGCTCGAGATACACAGGAAAGTACAGAGTAGCTGAGACTGTATCTACCTCCTCTGTTCATCTGCAAATGAGTATCTGAAAGCAGGTTATAATCTGCCTTCTTAAGTTTCATGCAGGCATGGATGGCTCCTATGCTGTGTAGCTCCAACTCCCAAGAAACTTCAGCTTGTTATTTTTATTTTTTATTTTTAAAGAGTTTGAGAAAACTGAGGAAGAACAAGGGAAAAATTTAGTATGTTCCTTTTTAGGACAGTATTATCATTGCATTGCACCTCTGCCACAACAAGTAACAAAATGCTCTGCACATTTCTATTATCTTCCAAAATGTTCAGTGCTTTTAATGAGCACAAAGAGGTGGAGTGTTGTGTGACTGTGGTGGGTGATGGATGAGGAAAAAGGAGCTTTCCTAAATTATGTGGCCCACATAAGGAGCAGGCAGGCTGCAGTCCTGCCCAGAAAACAGGAGCATGGGATCTACCAACTCCTCTGCTTTGGTTCTCCTCATAGCGAACGGGGTGTCCCGCGGCTCCGTCCTCCCCTTTTCCCTAGGTCCTGAACACGCAGGGATAAACACACAGCACATCTCAAAAGTGCTGAACCCGCCACGGGGCAGCTCAAGAGGTGCAGGAAGATCCTCTCCTTCTAGGTCACAATGCTTCTTGGTTTGCTGGAATAAAGTTACCTCCTAATGCCAATTTGGCTGATTAACCAAATTATCTTAATTAGCTCCTAATTTATTGTGTTCTATAATGAAACTACACTGAATCTGTGGGTGTGATATACCCTATTGTATGGTCAAATCTAAACATGGCCTGGAAATATCAGTGGAGGATCTCACTAACAACATTTCGTATCACAGAAACGATGGAGATCTTTTGACTTTTGGGGTTATTAAACATTTTGGCCAAAAATTGCAAGAGGAGATTTCTTTTTTCTTCTCCAAATAGCTACTTAATCACTGCTTGAGATTGAAAAAGCATGTTGGAGCAGATGGCAAGAACATAGGATTTAAGCAGGGGACAGATGTATCCATATTAGGGAGCTTGGAAGATAAATCTCTTGGAGTCTTGTGGCAGACGTGATCATTAGACTGTTTACACAGATGAAATATTACCAACTACAAATTAGCAGTTGCTGTTGTCCATATTTGGGATCTTTCCTCTTCAGATTGTCATTAAAACCTGTTGTAAATCATTACGCTTGTCCTACTTCTATACTGTATATAACTCATTTACAATCCTAGCTTCTCCATTCTTTATGGAAAATATGTGAGGTAGAAACTCACACAACACACAAAAAATTGAGAGGGGGGTTGCTCTTTATTAAGGAGTCTGCTAGGATGGACCGTCTCCTGTGATATACGTGAGTTTTTTGGGGAAAAAAGAAGATTCTCTGTATTCAGCCTCTGTGCTCCAATCGGCTTTTGCTTTTAGCTCCCTCCCAGATACTTCAGCACTGTCCCCACTGCAAACAGTTCCTCGTAGCACTTCTGTGGCTTGGGAGCACAGGAAGGCAATATAGGAAGAAACCGTGTTCCCTTCCTGTGGAAAAGTTGCGTGACAGACAGTGAGGAAACAGCGTTATCTGTGTGCAGCTTCCCTGG
>JAUBNY010000328.1:272743-296166 GCA_032275445.1 Crypturellus soui | reverse complement strand
GGTAAACGGCCGTTGCGGGGGAGGGGCAGCCGTTAGGGAGGGGGTGGCGGCGGTGGCGGGTCCACAAAATGGAGGGCGGTGACTCCCCCCGCAGCGGCGCGGGGGGCCGTTGCCGTCTGCCCTGGGTGCATGCGGGGTCGGGATGGCCGCCCCCCCAGCGCCGCTCCTCCCCGCGGCGGGCAGGGCCCCGCTCCCGGGCCGCCCCGAGCGCATCGGCCGCCCGCTCGCGTGTTCGTGGGGCGCCCGGCGCGGCCCTTGCCCGGCAGGTGCCTCTCCCGGCGACAGGGAGCAGCGCGGAGCAGTCTCCGCCTGGGTGCTCAGCGGCCCTCGCGCCTGGTGAGTGCCGACTGGGGCGTTCATGAGCCCGGGAGGGCCCCGCGCCCGCAGGGAGCCCCTTCGTGCGGGGCTTGGGCTGCCTCTCCTGCCCCAAGACCAAAGGGTTTGGATAGTGCAGGTGGAGGGAAGAGGTGAAGAATATCTGCCTTTTCAAAGCGGTGCGGATGAGTGGGTGGTATAGGCAGCTAACCAGGTAGTCAGTGCTCTATAGGCATATGGTTTCTATTATTATTTTTATTTTTAATGGAACCTGCCAGAGGAACACAGTGATTACTGTGCTTGCTGTCACTTTCTCTGCTTGCAACTGACTTGTTTTTGCTAGTGTTACCCTGGTGGTGTTTCACTACTGAATGAAATGGAATTGCTTTTCTATTTGCGTTGCTGTTCACCCCCTCAAACAGGGCTTTGTAACCTCTCAGTTTGGGTAACCTGTTGTCTTTTCTGCCTAGCAAACCTCAACTTGCCTAGATGTTTAAAAAGTTCTTATTAGGTCTCACACACTTTGAAGGAAGATGTGAGACACAGGTTGAAAGCTACTGACATCAACAATACTTTTGTGTTGTCTTTGTGCTACTGGTCTAAATTCTGTACCTCTCAATACAGTACCAAATACTTGCAGAACAACGAGGAATAGAGAAATGTGTTGTTTCCCAAGGTGATCTCTTGACAGCAACACATACTTTTTCATATGTTATTGTAAGGTTTAGAGTCAATGAGAATATGGTTATGAGGTTTTTGTAGGCACAGCTACGTGAACTGTACTGATTTAGGTCCTGGCTCTGCGAACTGCTGTTTTGCACTGTTGTTGCACCACGTTTTCTCAGCTGTGTGGTGTAAAAGATCAGTTTACATTTTTGCACAGGTGCAAAGCCCTTCCCTGGATGAGCTGAGTGGTGCCATTGAGTGCACACTTGACATAGTTTAGAAGTTGATATGACTCTTTAACAGCGGGCCCTCTGCTTGTGCTGAAAAATATTTCACTTTTCTGGGGTTAAATATATTTCTTTTTTTAGGGGAATAATTTCGCTCATGGAAGCAATATTAACACTTGTGCAGCCCCTGCACATCCCCGCATGCATGTGTGCTGGCTGCCCTTCTGCCTAGGACTGGGGCTGGGTCACTGGGTTTGAAACAGTGCCCTCTGGTGACATTAGTATTTAGCGTTTGGAGTGCGTATGAAGCGTATGGTGTTCTGAAATTAAATATCCTTCCCCAAAAGGATTGAAATTTATTCTGCACTAAAATACTAAGGTATGTAAGAGATCAGAAGGGTTAAATGCATGTGAAAAAGGTACACCCTGTTCGGAGCCTTTTGGCTTCCTTGTGAAATATTCTATCATCTCATGGTTTATTTTACCTATCTTTTTTGGCAAGCCAGCTTTTATTCTGCGGCTAAAGGGAGAAACAATATCGAAGAAATACTGTTTATTTTTCCCCCTGGATCTTGCCTTTGTGCAGTTTTTTCTTTTTAAGGATTTGGGGGAGATGCTTTCCCTTGCTCACTTATGTCACGATGATGACTGTGTAGACAAAAAGTAAATCTGCTATTTTGTTATTTTATTGACCTCGATGCTGCTGATTATGACTGAATATGTATGAATGTAGAAGGCTAACTACTAAACTTCCATTACTTGTATGAACTTTTATTTTTATCTTGTCTATCTTTAATAAATTCATTTAGAACTTCAAAGAACTACTGATCTCAGTATGTTAATGTTCCACTTGGTGTATCTTCACTTATTAAAAGATTTGATTGATAAGGACACACCTCTATCTTAAACAGCTTCTCATGTTTCCTTGTCATTGAGATTAGTTTTTTTTTTTTTTTTTTTTTTTCCCCTTCTTGTTTGTTTGGAACTGAGTCATTTGGGCTCCTCCTTTGATTCAATAATTGAAGTTGAGTTGAAAACTCAGGGAGTGTAAATGCTTGCCTTTTGTCTAACGGTGAGATGACAACAAAGTGGTGTGTTTCTGATTTTACTGTTGTTTTACAGGCCTTTATTGGAAGGGGTAATGTTAGGAGACACTTAAATGCATTTGGATAATATTTGGAAAAATGCATCAATGTCTTTATGTTTAGATACCTGGAACTACTGCAGTAGAAATAATCTCCTTACTCCTGAATATGTGCGTGCATGTATATTTTTATTGCATGAACAGAACCTTTTAAGACTTCGTGTGTGTGTGGCTTTGTTTTTTTTGTGTTATTTTTTTCTCCATTTTATGAACGGATCTCCTCCGAAGCCTGTTCAATCACGGGAGACTTGGTATTACGGCTGGATATTCTAAGCAGGTTCTCCATGCAGTTTGTTTGCTAGACCATGCAGGTGTGTCACTACAGCCCTTTTGCAAGGTCCTTAACCTTGTAGGGCTCAAGGGAAACTGGCTTTGGAATCCTGCTGGGGGACAGGCTTTCCTGCCGGATTTTGTTTGTAGGAAATGTTGTCTAGGGGGGAAAAAAATAACCTATTCAAGGAATCTAGTACAGCAAAGTATCTTGTTGGAGTCGCTTCTGACACGTGCCATGTGTCAGTGCTGTTGTATCTAGTATTTTCAGATTTCCCTAAGGGCTTCCAGGCAAGTTGTAGGCATGGCATAAATATTGTGTTCCTTGAACTTGTGGAGCTTTCCTAGATAATGCTGTCTGATACCTTGGAAACCCATCTTTACTACCAGCTTTTTTTTTCCAAGCTTGCAGTTTCTGTATGGAGAGGTGAAGACCTCTGTGTCTCCTATATGCCTTTGTATAAGGACAGGGTCCCATCTCTACCTTGTCCTATGGTTTAAGTACAGGAGTGATTGTGTAGGTAGTACCACAGGGCAGTGGTGTCAAAAGGAAAGGCTGTACTGGGAAGTTCTAGATTTTTGACCCTTGTTTATTTAGCACTTAACTTGTCTGGCTGTGTTCTGGCTGTTTGTGGCCCTGTTGGGTGCATCAAAAAGTTAAGGTTTCCTGTTGAAGTGACTCTCTGAAGTGCTGCAAGTTATCTACCTGCTGAACATGGAATGGTTGAAGAGCTTCTTTGTCAGGATGTCAAGAAGCTCTCTGCCAGCTTGCTGGATGCATCATTTTTGTGATTTAAAAACCTGCTGATTTCTCAGTTGTAAAGAGCAGCTCTTTTGCTAAAGATTGGGCATGTACCATGGCAGTTGATGTATTGCAAGATTTGAGAGCAATGCATCTGTTGCTGCTTGATGGTTATTGGTTACATTGAAATCCATTTTTTGTCTTTTTTTTTACATCTCAAAGAAAAAGAACAAATAAGTAAGATGTTCCACATGTATTTTTTGTTTGTGAATATGTATATTAATCTTCCAATTGCAGAGGAAATGAGAAGGGCATGAATCTGCTTTTGTTTTTTTGTTGTTGTTGTTGTTTTTTGGTTTTTATTTATTTATTTATTTTTTTTGGTCTTGTCTGTATTGGGTGTGTGTAAATCCTTCTCATATACTGCAAGTGTCCACAGTGGTTAATGTAGCTCAGTGCCTCATCAGCACGTAGTTGAGATTTGGACATGGATTAGAACAAGCTGGCTGAGGTTCAATCCAGATAAAATATACGTGATGATGTGGATGTAATTGTCAGCCTCCCTAATTGAAGGGGTGCATTTGCCTTTAGGTAAAAGTGTTGGTGTCCTCTGGTGATCTTAAACTTGAGGAAAGTGTGACTAAGTTAAAACAGAACAGGTTTCCAGGGATAAACAGAAAAGGGATAGAGGAAGACTGATTCTGAAGCTTCCCATGGGGTCCTCTGCTGAAAAGTGATGGACTTCATTTAGGAATTCCTAGGAAGTCTCCAATCTCTTCACGTAAGCTGCCTGTGTTAAGTCCATAGGTTGTACAAGGGCTGAAACCATCAGAGTGGCAGATAAGAAATGTGTAATGAGAGTTGCAAAAAAGTCTGTGATCTGCTGACCATCCTGTTGAAGCTGTGTTTTAAAACTGTTTGGAGGCAGTCTTGTGCAGAATGTTCGCTTGATCTGGCGCTATATCAAGAGGATCAGCCGCACTGATAGTTGGGATGTGTTATTTGTTACCTCTTTTTTTTTTTTTTTTTTTTTTTCCTCCTAATGGAGCTGTGGTATTGGTTGCAATCAATTAAGTGTGAAGTGACCTGGGACTGGCTTCTTAAGAATCAACTCTGAGCACTGCTGTATTGGTATGGCATTAAAAGCTGTTTGATTTGAACCTCCCTTGTTATACATTTAGAGACAGCTTTGAGATCATGGAATTTGCTCTTCTCCTTGAAAGTGACTCAGATGAATCATGCTGAGGAGGAAGAATATTGATCTTTTAAAAACATTGAGGGTGTATTTCTTGGATAATAGTGGCTAGATGATTGGCAGACTTCCTGAATGACTGATCTTGATGCAGTTGGCAAATTAGATTGCTTTTATCATGTAATTAAGGTGCCAGGGGCTTTGGATAACTGACTTACACTATAGTATTGTATTTTGAATCTGAATAAAATATATGGTAGAGTGGCTGCAGTTGGACAAATAAGTGAACCAACAGGATCAGTACAAAGCGTGCTTTTTGTACCTGCGTATTTTTCAGATTATCAGGCAACAATAATGTATGCGTGGGCTGAGGGGTCTAAATGGAAAGTTGGAAGTCTGAAATTAGGGTTTTCTCTCTAGGCTTCATGCCTCAGTTGGAGACCAGGAAATATAGGTGGACTTCTGATTTGTTAAGTTCATAATTTTGAGTTTTACACGAAATGGCTTTTTTTTTTTCAGTCCACTTCTTTTAATGCCAACTTGTAACTTTATTCTTCTTATTGCTGCTCAGTTCTGTCCCCACTTGCTTGACTAAAGTTGTGCTCCTCCATGTTTGCATAACCAGCTGAAATAGTTTATATGATTGAATTGTCACCCTGTGTACATTTTTCTGTGGCAGCTTATTTCATGACTGCTCACTTCTTGTTCTGTCTGTTCTTGCAGAAACGTCAGTAAGGTGAACTGGATTAGGGAACTTAATCCAGCTCAGAAAATAACTTCTCCCCTGTCTTAATTTTTAGTCTAATCATTCCTGCAAGCTGTTTGATTCTGCAGCCAAACACACTCTTGTGCTGGTGGCATGCAGGGTGGATTGGGGAAAAGAAATCTGTGGCAGAGACTACTGGTACGTGCAGAATCGATGCTCTGGGAGATCGACTGCAGTCGGACCAGGCGTACCTCTGCCTCTTGAGTTTTAACTTAACCCATGGAACTGTTGTTGCTAGTACTAGAAAACAAGAAAGAATCTGTTTTCAATTCCTAGCTTGAAAAAAAAAAAGAAGTCTTTTCCAGCTGTCTGTGTTTATTAGTGAACTAAAGTGCTATCAGACTTTCCACAGAAACATTGGAGGCATTGTAAGATCCTTGTGACATTCTTGAAAAATGCTTTCGAATAGGGCTTAACTTAGTGTTACACAAAATTGGATGAGAGCTATTTCTCTTATCAAAAATTAGTCTTCAAGTGTTTGCAGTGTTTTGTGGATTGTATCAACTGCAATCAAATTAAGTATCTTTAGTATTAACATGCTGAAAGCATCTCATAGTTTCTCAAGCCTACATTTTGAATTTCAAAAATGCACAAAAACTGCTCTGAGTACTAAATCAAAAAAACTCACAGATTTGTACTACTGTGTTAATGTATCACTTCTGTGCTGTTGCTAATTAAAAACTCTTAATATTATGAAGTGCTTTGATAGAGCATATGGTGAAATGGATGACTTGTACTCTTTGTATTCCCTCTTCTAGTCTGTCCCATAACTACTTTTCTGTGTGGTTAAAGGGCACCTGAGCGCTGTTGCTATTGCTAGCGACTCCAGGCCACTCTGCTATCCGTCTCTTTGACTACCAGCTAGCTTTACCATGTGTTTTCTTGGTAAGTGTACCTTAGTGGGTGCTTCTCCTCTTGTGTACGCTGCTTCATATATTTCAAGTATTTTTAGAGTGGAGGTTTGGGTGGTAGTTGTGCTGCTTGGTTGGTAGATAACTTTGAATAATTGTGGTCCTTTTATTGATCACAATGTTATGGAAATACAGTTGTGCCTTACAACAGAGCCTGTTGATAAAAGAATAGTAGGAATCTGGCTTGAGTCCTTCCATGCAGTCAAGGTGTGATCTTCAGGTAGCTTCTTGACATTATCATGCAGTATTACTGAAGTTTTAGTAAGATTTCTTAGTAAACTCTAGAAAGCTGAAGGAACACAAAGGTGATACCGAAAAAAAGGGAAATTATGTTGGAATATTTCTTTACCACAGAAGAATGGCAGCTATTCACAAGCAGATAAGCTGTGTGAGGATCTGCTTTCAGATAGCATTTGCTCAGTGTCTGTTTAGAGCAGCTTGCTCTTGTACTGAATTACCTTGCTGATGTTTCACTTTTTTGATGTGGTTGGAGTCTGTGTGACTGTTGAGCTGAAACTCTACTCTGTGCTCTGATGTGTGTTTAATACTTAAAAGTCCATCTTGACTCTTTCCTGAAACTGTCCTAATGGTGGGAAGGTTTCTTCTTTAGGATCTAGATCATTTTTCAGAGTGAGAAACTTCTCATAAAAGAAACATTCATACAAGTCAAGGTAAAAGTTGCCATTCGGGGCCTTTACTTTCTCAACAGAAGTTTGAGATGCCTTATAGTACAGACCAGCAATCAGAAATATGGACACTGTAGTTTTTTACTTTTGGCAGAGGATATTGTTAGCATAGGAGAGGGAGGAGCTGAGTATTTCCTAGTGTGTGTGATGCCTGTTACTTGTGTGTATGCACAGGATAAAGTTTAAAATCTGTTGTGATAGAAATGCATCATTTTATACAATAGTAATATGTTAGAGCAGTGTAATAGTTTGGAGAGGGCATCTGTATGATGTTAGGCTAGATGGACCCTGAAATTTAGTCAGCCAGTCAGAAGTGATATTACTAAAAAGGAAATTGGATAAATAATGCCAATAAATGCATGAAAAAGCTCTTGCTAAGCTAGACATTGTGCTCATAAAGATTACATTAAATCTCTCATTTATTTGTAAGCACAAGTATGTTATGGAAAAGCTAGAGGCTTTAAATAATTAGCTTTTATTTCTGTAGCTTTAAAAAATAACTATTATTTCTTCCCCTCGCTCTCTGAAGCAGTAGTCTTAAGTGAAGAACAGAACTGGGCAGTAATAGAGCTAGAGGTCAAGGACCTGAACGAGATCTGGTCTGCAGGGATAGAAAGAGATATCAGAAATTTCTCAGTTACTTTTAAGTGACATTTTTTGGTGGACTGGGGGGTGAATGTCACAGTGGTCTTGTTGGTTTTGCTTGTAGGAGTGAGGGAGGGAAGATGAGAAGTGATGGGCTTCAGCACCTGGAATTTTACTGGCCAGTCTTGCTTTCTCTGGTGTAGTCTTTCCCTATTACGTTGCTGGTTGCTAATGGAGTCGGATGTTCTTTCTTCCCCGAGGGCAGTAGGGAGTGTTTCTATGATCTTATCACCCTGCTAGCTGATCAGCACTTCCTTGTGTCTTTTTTGCTGTTAATGGCTCTCCCAATAAGGCTAGAGTTCTTTTCTTAGAGAAGGAAATTCAGGATGTTTTGGATTAATTAATTGGCATTTTTACATCTTGAATACAAAGATGGCCAACACTTTAATGGGATGGTCCTGAAAATCTCTGCAGAATCTGTTCCCCTGTCTCAGAAGAGCCATAGAATGGCTCCTAGGTTGGAGACACCATTTGCAAATCACGGTCCCTTTTAGGATAGGGCTGAGATAAGCACCGTGAGTTGATGTTTGCTTCGTTTCTCAGCAAGGGATCAGGTGTATGCAGCAGTCTCTGGCAGCACAGCCCTGCTGCCAGCTATTTTGCAGCTCTGCCAGATCTACACAGCTTATAGCCACATGGAACTTAACTGAAGGAAAAAAAAAAAAAGAAAACCTCCTCCTTTGTCGTTTATTGAGGGGAGGGAGGGGGATGGAATTTAGATCAGAAAGCTACTGTATGAATATTGTGTATGTTGTAGCTTTATTTAAGCTGTTTTTGCTGAAGGTGGTTTCCTCCATCTTGGAGGGTGATGGGAAATGAGCACATGTTTGTTAGAATCTTTTTGGCTTTAAGTGGTAAAGCTGTTTCAAAAAGTACAAGCCCGTTAAACCCTGTACCCATATTGGGATTGGTGACTCTTTTCTGAGTTGCACTTCAGTACAACTTCAGTTTCAGCAATTAGGAAAAAATCTCTGAAGTTGACCTGCTTTTGTTTTTATATAGCATTCGTGACCAAAATCAACCTTCTAACTTGGATGTGAAACTAATGAAGAAAAAAGCAGTAGACAAAGGCAGCAGGTGAGATTTTTTTTTTTTTTAAATAGAAGATTGTGGCTTGGAGACAACAGCAAACGTCGGGGTTTATTTTATCTAGTGACAGTAGGTTGTTTTTGAAACAGAAAAAAAAATGCCTGAACTTGTTGTTTTTTACTTCTTTCAACAAATTAAATTAGAAGGATTAACACAGCTAATGAGAAAAGTGCATTCATCTTTAAATTTATACATGAGCAACGTGATTTGCTTACAGAGGAGTAATATTACTTGCTGTAAAACAGTAAATGCACATTTGAAGTACCTGTTCTCCTCCAGGTCTTTGTCTGTGCCTGTGCAGTCCTTCTGCCATTGCTATTGGATCAGACTTTCAACTTGAGCATCTCTGTATTTAATCAGCCCTGCAGGGATCTGTTTAGCCATAAATAGAAACAGTTAAATTTCATAAGCTGGGGTGTTTTGAGTATTCTCTTATCCACAGAATATTTCAGATATCCAAGTACAATTTGGGCATTCATCTACATTGGAATACCAGAATCCAGGTTTGTGTTCTGTTTTTCTGATGTGCTGGTCAGGTTATTGCTAAATGCAGTGTAGAGGAAAATGTTGCTTGAGCAGTTGATGTTTTTTTGTGCTCCTTCCATATGGAAGCACTGCTGCCATATACAGTAGCGTACCTCTGCCTCCTTAGGAAGTGATTTGAGAAATTACTTTATTTCCTTGGTCCCTGGTTAGTTTTAGGTTACCATGTATGATGCGAACAATTTTTTTTTTTTTTTTTTTTTCCCCCTCTCTCTCTATTTTTTTATCCTTCCTGTTTTGTAACCAAGAATTTTAGAATTTACTAGTAGAGGTGAACAAATGTTTCTGCATTGTTGATTTCCATGCTTTGCTAGCTATGTTCTATGTTAATGCCTGTATTACATCTCAGCATCCTTTTTTGATGTCTCCTGGAAAGCATTGAATGCTATGTCAATTATACAAGTTCTCCAAACTTTGTAGATATTTATTATGACATTCCTTCTTTGGAGCAAATCCTCCATCAATAATGTAGATAGAAATAGCTCCACAAGGGCCCTAATTTATACTGTCCTATCCATTTGCCTAAAATCGCTTTTAGTTTTTGTGGCGATTCAGCTGTTGTTGTTAGTGCACTAACAGCAAGGTGGGTATATCAGAATTTTGCACTTCCAAATGAATTTCTTTTACCCTGTTGCCTCAAATATCCTAGAAGAGGTGTCTCTGCATGCCAGTTACTGTTTTTGTTTATTTTTTCTGTTATCCAAACAGAAGACTGATTGTGGGATTGTATCTTAAAATATATTATTCTCCTTCATGAAAGTGTTCATTCTAAATTCATTTAGTTGAAATGAGCATATGCTTGGGCTCTAATTTCAGACACTTTCAGCGGACCACAGGCATCTAGCAGGTCCAGCTGGTAATTCCCCATATTTAGCTAGTATTTCTTGAACATTTAAAACAAGGTTCTAAAAACTGCATCAGTGGTCAGCAGTTAAATAGTACTTACTGCTTGGGTAAAGAAAAGGATTTAACAGTATTTGAGTGTTCATTTGCTGTTAAATCAATTGCTTGATTTATTGTGGTGGGTAGAGGCTGGGCAAGCACCCTGTCATAAACGCATTTAGCTGTTATAATGACACAGGCAAAATTCACTTGGGAAGTTCATCTCCCTTCCCTAAATGGCTGTTGTTACAGCATAATACCCATCATACCAAATACAGTAATTCATAGGCTGTCATATTTTTTCTCTCGTTAGCACCATTTCTATAGCAACTGCATAAGCTTCTATATAGATAGATGGTGTTTAAAAAAAAATAAAAAGACTAAGCATGGAGAACGTTGTTAACATTTCAACACAAGTGTCATTGCTAAGGTCAGTGTTGGTCTCTCCAATTTTAAAATGGATTAAGATGTTTGTCAGTTTGGGTAAGATCCCCACTGCTGTTAAAATCTTCACAGAAATCATGGCAAATATTCCTTAAACACTTTTTCTCTTCCTGCTTGAGACAGTGTGGTGTATTCTTTTCAATAAGAAATCTATTTTTTCCCCCAAAAAAAGCATACAATACTAAGCAGACATGTACTAAGTGAATCTTTAATTCTGTAGATTTGGAGACTGTTGTTCAGCAACAATTGGCACTTTGTCATCTCTCATTTGTTTAAAAACTTATCCCTTGGATCGTTTGTCTGCTTACGACTTTGCTATAGAAGACTATTTGAAGAGTTGTCTTTACAGGTGTGTGTGAATTACAGGCTTCCTTCATGTTTAGCTTCCAAAGGATGTAATTTGTTGAGTCTTTAACTATTTTCTTCCAGGTAACCTCATAATTTTGCTGTAGTGTATTTGGTGCTGTTAACTGCTTTGGATAAGAGAAGAACCTCTGGTTGCAAGCCATTTTTGGTACCTGACATCATCTGTTTTAATGTGTTCTGTGTCTAGATCCTCAATCTTGTTTTCATAACCTTTTTTAATGTAAGTATATACACACACATAGGTAGAAATCCTAAATGCTACTGGTGACTGTGGATGACAGTTCCTGTAACTTACTGACAGTACCAAAGAGTACCCGTTGTCCCCTTTCAGGTTTTGCAGATGTAGTTGTCCATAAAATGTTTTATTTTTATATTTTTACCATTTACCCCTTGTTAAATGCTTCATTTCTATTAAGAAGGCAGAAGGCTTGTGTCGGAGTACAGTATCTGGAAAGTGTAATGTTTTAATACTAAAGCTTACTTGGAAGGTCCCCAGTCCCTGGGAGTTGCTCTCTGAAATTCCTTTGCTGGTTGTTCAGGTTGTAGTGTGTTGGGCTGAGCCCTGCATACGCTTCCCCCGTGCTGGTCTGGCTAGCTCAGGGACATGTTCACACGCTCTTGATAAGCTCTCGAAGAAACGTTTGCAGCAGCTGATCGCTCCCTGGGCTGCAGCAGTTGATTCACCCAACTGTCACAGCTCCTTATCTTAAAGGCCTCCCGCAGGTTCCCTTGGTGCTGAGATAAGTCAGCTTTTTCCTTAGCTATTGCACCCTGTGTCACCCCTGAGCTTCCAGGGCATCTTGCCCTCACCCATCTCCTCCGAGCTTATAGGAGATTATTGGTCACTCACAATGTGCCACCCACGTGCATCCTTTTGTAACCTCTTAGGATGACTTCCTCCACGTTTCCCTTCTCTTGGAATTTCTGCTGTGCTGTAGAAGGGCCCCAAACATGAGAATCAAAAAGGCTGTATCTAAAGAGTTTAAAGGGTGAATGTGTAGCATCATTGCTGATGCACAGCCTGTAATAGTTTTGCCTCCTTAAAGTATTGTTTACAACATCCAGCAATTAAGCAAAACTGTGGATCTAGATGCTTCTCCAGAGTAGTTTTACTGATCCTGAAGTTCACACTAATGTAGCCTTGAGTGTCCTGTTGCTTTAAATACTATTTTTATGCTATCTCAATGTGTTGGCCATGCTATGTTCTTCCTTTTGTGGAAGCACTGATGCTGCGCTTGTTCTAAAACATCATAAAATACTTTGCAAACAGAACTCTAGTTATTTAATGTGGTATCTTCTCCTCCTGTTTGCAAGCAGAACTGATTGCTGCAAGGCCATGTGGTGGATATCTTTGAAAAGCTAATTGTAGAAAGGTTATAGATTAGGTTATGTTATAGTTCTGCATAGTTTATTGGAGCATTTGCCTCTGCTTAAATCTTTCCTGTTCTATATTCTTTGCTACCTGTGATTCATGCAAATAAATGTCAATAGATCCCTTCTTCCAGATGTATCTCCCAGGTCTGACTTCTATTTTATGTGTTTAGTGTTAGGAGGGATCCTTCTCTGCTTCCCGACTGAGTAAGTTAGTGTTCCTTTTTCAACACTTAAAGACCATTATTTATTTTATTCAGGAATTTGTTAGATTGACAGTAGGCTTGAACTCTGGAGAAGAAACTGGAGGAAGACAAAACCTTAATATTCTCAATGTACTTTCAGCGCTTAAGTAATTGGATTCCCCGATACTTATCCTCGGGCACATCAGAGGAAAAAGAAGCAGTTTGTGAGAACTTCATCTCTCTCTTTTCAAGCAGTGTTAGAGCCAAACTGAAGCAAGGATTTTTCTGGATTCTGCTGTGCTTAAATGCTGACTTTAATGTCCCATTAGGCACCTTACTGTGATGGAATGGCTGTCAAATGTGGTGTTGGGTGAATTTGCACAAAAACTCAGGATCATTGAAGATGGCTGCTCCTACTTAATCTAGGTGCTTTCACTGTTTCGACTTGATGAATCTTTTAATTGCATTTCTTTTTCCCTGCGCAGAGTGCATGACTGGGAGAGGTAGGACAGCACTGTATATGGTAGCTCAGGATTCAGGTTGGCACAAATACACCCTCCTCTTGAGCGTTTTGTGCTTCATATGAAACCCTTTCACATCCACATTTAATGCATTTCTGAGAACTTAAATTGAAGAGGGGAAACAAACTGGAGGTTCAAATTACTGAATGTAATTTAGTTTTTGTAATTGGATATACTGGGCGCACGCTGAAAGCTGCCTGACTCGGGGGTGCAGCGTGGCGACGGTCACTCCACGTGTCCCGTTACGTTGTTTGGAATAACTCTGCTGTTGATTGTTCTTGCTGCTGCTGTGTACAGCTCTGAATGGTGTTAAGCAGAAGGGCAGTGGAGAGCTCAATATATTTTTTTAAATTGTTCTGGTGTTAGGATGATTTTTCCACTTGTCTAGAATGGTTTGGTGGCCAAAATTATTGTTGGGGCTTCCCTTGTTTTGGAAAGGGCACTGTGGTCTTGTATGCAATAGAGTGCTCAAAAAAAATTACTATGTAATGTTGCATGTTCTAAAATGTGGAAGTTAATTTAAATTCTTGTTTCTGCCTCTCATGCTTTTTCCTACTTCATGAATATTTAGTATGTAAATATATTTAAAGGTAATGTAGCAATGAGTACAAAATGAAGGCTGGATACCTTTGAGTAATAGAGCCTAACCGACAAAAAATTTATTTTTAATCTTGGTTTCCTCTTAACATAAAGCTTTTTAAAGCATTTTTGTACTTATTAAAGCGAAGTTGAATGCACAGTTTATTGTACGCCTGTGATGGTCTTGCCAGTGTGACGAGCAGTTTTTGAAATTTGAACTTGAGTACTAGAACACAGTTTCTTATTGCAGAAAGTGAGTGTGTGGCTGGGGCCGATGGATCCAGCCTGGGATGCCCTTAAGCCTTAGCGAGGGAGGACGAGCAAAATGATTTTTCCTGTGGCACATGCAGTTGCCCTCTCTGGCCTCTCTTTTCAGCCTGGTGGCCAGTTCAACCATATTTAGGTGTTCATAAGAATAGAGTCCTTAAAGTTAATCCAAATCAGTGGCTTGATAAGGGAGGGAAAAACCCTCAGTACTCATCACCTCTGTATCCTCTACCCTAAGGTGGAAAACTATGGTGTAAAATTTCCCTGCTGACCTATTTTGTTATTCTGCCCTGTCTAATACTTGAAGTAGATGGGAAAGTTCCAACAAAACTGCTCTAGTTCACAGTGCTGCTAGGGAATGGACAAGGCCGAGGGTTGATGTTTTATATTGGGGATTGCAGTATAGGGTGTGCAGCGTGAGGGCGAATATGTTGCTAGGCCCTTTCTGCATGTGTGTGAGGTACAGAAACCTAATCATTAGGGAACTGGGCTTTAACCATGTTGTTTGCAGAGGAATCCCTTTCCTTGCTAGTTCTGCTCTGCTGACTTACAGACTTCTATAATGTACATATTTGTCCAGCTGCAGTTATGCTGTGTCATTATAAAGCCACAAGCGCCTTCCTGCCTGGGGACAAGAATGACGTTGGGAACATGCGGAGAGTCTCAGGCTGGCTTGGAGATCTCTGTGCTCTACTGCACTACATGGGAGAACTGCATCAGTTAGAGTTCTCAGTTCAGTAAATGGCAAGGAAAGGGACCAGGGAAGAGGCATTGGGGAGCTAAATGTTTGGAAATGTCCCATGAGAAAATCTGGAGGGTATTTGAGATAGGTGAAGGATGGTGGTGGTGGAAGCCAACCTCCCTTGACCTGCTGGAGACGCTCTTCTAAATGCACCTCAGGATGCCATTGGCCTTCTTGGCCACGAGGGCACACTGCTGCCCCATGGTCAACTTGTCATCCATGTGCTCTAGGTGCCCCTGCTTGAGCAGGGGGGTTGGATCCCCTAGAGGTCCATTCCAACCCCAACCATTCTGTGATTGTGTGACTTCAGCTGGCATTGGTTTTAGTGTCACAAGGTCTTTTGATTATTAATGGAGGCAAAATAGATAATCTTCATTACAGCTTATGGTTGGGGCATGATGCTAAAGTGGAATCTAGTGATTCCTACTGAAAAAATGAGACAGTCCCATTTTTTTTTTTTTTTTTAAAAAAGCACCCCATCCCCCAAAACTAACCTGTGAATGATGGTTCTGATCTGCAGAAATCCATCTCTCCATAGCTCAGCTGGGGCTATTAACCAGGGTACCTACCCTGTTTAGTATTTGGCTAAAACTTGCCATGCAGTTCTCTTGCAATGGATTTCCTTTATGTATTACATTCCTGCAATGATTTTTTTCAAGTTATTGGATTTTTGAAGCTATTTTATTCTTCAGATACTGCAGTTTCTTGCCTTTGAGGCTTGCTTGTTTGTTATACCTCTTCTAGATTGCTTGCAGATAGAGCTTTTACACATAACTCTTCCCCCCCCCTCCACCCCAGTAATGTAAAAGGCTTAAGTATGAAATGCTGTGATGCTGTTTTGTCCTTGGGTGTTCTTTGTACCTACCTGTCGCTTAGCTTCACCATTAATTTACAGCCTGTATATAGTTCTGAGTTCAGCTACATACCTAAATGAATATGATAAATAAGGTCAAATAGGAAGAAGTCAGACTTGTTACAAATGTGCAACTGTGAAAAGTAATTTATGACCTCCTTTTCACACTAGAGGGCACTAACATCCCACGAAATTTAAGTCAAAACCAATTTTTATTGTGTCTATAGTGTTTATAAGTTAGTCCTGTGACTTCCATAGTGAGGCCAGAATTCTTAACTTCTTTGTAGCCTTTTCTCTGTAGAAATGAAAACTAAAAATAGTTGCATTCTTACAAAGGTGCATCAGATGCTTGCATTAGTGATGTTTTTATTGCCTAAACAGCAATTTGGGTAATGATTTCTGGAAGAAAGGAAGGTAACTTTGAGATGCATTTTTCAAGTGCTTTCATTGTGATACTTTTCACTCGAAGCTGATAAATAGGAATGTAAGATAGGAGCAATTGGATAACTTCATATAAAAGATAGAATTAAGATCTTGAGTGTACTTCTTGAAGTTTGCAATTGAAGGAAAATCAACTGATGTTGCAGGAATAGAAAGTTATGGGTTAATTGCATGCCTTTACATAGGAAATGTAAAGGAAATTATAAAGGAAATGTGGGGGAAACAATCTCTACAGTAGCGGTTAAGTAATAGTTTGTAGTGGAATTTTCAGTTGTTTGTATTGGGACACTTAAACACATATTCTAAAATGACCTACTGCAATCTAATGCTTGGGCCTCAGGGCAATATAGCTGTTTAAAGTAGTTTGGGTTTTATTACAAATTTCAGATACCGAATCTTTCTTAAAAACACTTGAAGGACTTGTGATTATTTTTGTTCTCTGTAGGAATGATTATTCTGTTGCCTTGGAGATGATCCTGCTGCCTTAAATGTAGGACAGAAGATTAATGGTGTGGGCAGTATGGACCTAATGAACGGACAGTCAAGCAGTGTTAATATTGTGGCTACTGCTTCAGAGGTAAGGATTGCAAAACCTGGATCTTGAGTATTTAAGATCATAAAACTTAACTGTCTTTTGTAAGTGTTTTCAGGAACTCTTAATACTCTCATTTCTGTGGGTGGAAAATTAAGAACAATATGTAGTATAGCTATAATAACAAGCCTTGTTAGACTTTCAGGAGAAAATGTTGGGACAATGCGGAAATCTCATCTGAGTCGGTGATTCTCTGTTTTTATCTGCTTCTGAAACTGGACATTTTGATTTCTACTGCTTCCCTCAGGAAGGACTTAAATTCATGCTTCTTCCTGACGCTTACTCAGGGAAAGATCTTCTGGGTGCTTTCCAGTTTCTTGACTTAGGAGTACTGAGAATAGAGGTGAGAATCGTCTCCAAGATGAGGCTAAGTGGGTCTTGGTTTGCATTCAAAACAAGCTGTGGATGGAAGAGCACAGTGATTGCATGCTTTTGGGCATATCTCCAAAATAAAAAGCTCATATCTGTGTTCAAATATGAAATAAACTTCTGGATGTGGCATCTCACACTCCAGTGTGACAAAACTTTTTGTGGTAGTTGAACAGAGAATCAAGGTTTGTATCTGTATAGCATAACATGCTGTGTATGGTGTGATTACTTATAACACAGCTATATTGTCTTCGAAATGAACTGTTAATTTTTGAAGAGTGTTTGCATTTACAAGGAAGCTGGTATCTTTCTTGTAAACAAAACAGGCATGAATGATGCCCAGAAGTTTGTGTTGTGCATTGAAAACCACCTCTGAAGTCTACTGACGCCTGTTTGAGACCCTCTCATTTTAGGTGTGTCTGTCAGGAAAAAGTATGTCTTATCTTGATAACTTATTAGATAGAAAAGAATCAGTCATGTTCAGAGGAGGGAAAAATGTTTGTAAGGATTAATAAAAGAGAATAAAAACCAGTGCTTTTGTTTGTATTTCTGCAGAAGAGTAGCAGCTCTGAATCCCTAAGTGACAAAGGCTCAGCTGAACTGAAGAAGAGCTTTGATGCTGTGGTATTTGATGTTCTCAAGGTTACGCCAGAAGAATATGCAGTAAGCACCTAACTGTGGGTGAAGGCTTGGGGGAAGCGGCGTGAGGGAAGGGAAAGGGGGCAACTCTTCCTCCCCTTACCTACTTTTGTTATGTGCTTAACTTTTGTTATCCCTGAGGTTCAAAAACAGAGCCTGTACAATGGCTCCTTTGTGTGCCTGTTCTGCTTGCTTAGTTTTTGGGGGTCCTGGGGGCTCTCCCTGGTATTTTTCATGTTTTGATTCTATGTAGATTACATATAATATAGATTAAAGATTCTTACAGGTGTATAATACAGCTTAATCCCAAGAGGAGGACAATATAACATGTTTGGCTGCTTATTTTAGTGGCAGGAATATCTTTGCCATGAGTTTTTCTTTGCCATGAGTTGTTTTTTCATTATTGTTAATAATGAAATATTTTGGCTTTCTTGATACCCATCAGCCTATAAACTTTTAGATTTCTGTTCTTCCGTTCTTCCATTCCTCAGTGATGTTTAGGCAATTGCAGATGTTGGCAGATGATACACACATGCCTAAGCTCAAGTTAATGATATCAATTTTAATGATGTAAACTTAAAAAATTCTGGTCTCACTAAATATTAGAAAATAGTCCTGTATCACAGTAAGTCATATAAAAACTTCATTTTATAATATTGGCCAACCTTATGGAACATGGTAGTTATTTTTCCACTTTTCAAGGTAAAGCATACTTGTGATTAGCTTATACTTGAGCTGTCTGGGTAGTGCTCTTTACTGTGTTACATGAAGCCTGTGTGACATTGTCAGGTCTCTTTGCAACTGTTTTTTGCTAAAATATTACTGGGAATAGTTCTGTTGGATCTGTCTCCTGTGGTACAGGATTACAGGTCCTCAGGACAAATCATATTTATTTCATCACTAGTCTGCAAGTATCAAAGGTCAACAGTAACAAAGCAGTGAGCAAACTGGATTGCTGCTTTTATAGAGCTTTTACTGGGGATAAACACTGAGTATTTCAGTTAGTGTTGTCTTTTGCTGCATGTGTTGCAGGAGATGTTAGAGTTTATACATGGTTATAAGCACTCATATCACATTTACCTGTGCTTTCTAGGCTGGGGCTTACCTAAGCTTCCAAATGCTTTTATTTTAATGCCTGCATTCATTCTGGAGATGCTTCAGGATGAGCCTACTCTGCAGTACTTGGTTATCAAATATGCCTGGTTCTCATCTAGATATTTGAGTATTGCTTTGTCAGGAAAGCAAGTCAGATTTGAGAACATTTGTGCAGGCTTCAGTATTTCTCCTGGTACTCAGAAAGATGTGTGGTATTTGGCTTTGGAGTGTGCAGCTTGTTTGTTTTTTCTTTAACTCATTTTGCCTATCTTGGAATTAAATGCAGTATATAAGCTATACAAAACTATTCCTGAGGTATTACTATTACTGCATGTGGCCTTCAAGGGGTTTGAGGTGACCACAAGCCATTTCTCCTGTGAAGAATGTGTTCAGACCTGCATATTCTCCATCAGAATTCTTCAGGAAATCCAAGACTTCCTACCAGAGGGCTCTGAGCTACTTTATATTCCCATGGGAGTAGAAGGAGGGTGACTCTGAGGATGTCCCTCATAGGCTGTACATGTGTTCAGCACCAGCACAACTAGAGCAGAGGAGCAGGTTGAAACAACTAGAGCCAAGGCACCACGCTGTATGGTCACTCGGGGTTTCTTCTATTCCAGGCTGGATTTAATTTGGTCTCTTGGATCAAGTGTCACTACGATGGATGTCGTTCAGACCACACCAAAGGAGTGTTGGATCTTTTGGAATTTCACTTACAAGCTCTACTTGGGCTTCAAAATGACATGCAAATGTTGGTGCAGCCATCCATAGTCAAAAATATAAAGTCTGTGCTTTTTTTATTAAAAAAAAAAAAAAGAAGCTTAATTTCAGGAATTTAGAGAGCAATGAACTTTGCCAATTCTAGGAAAAAAAGAGCATTAAGCATTTTATAATACAATTACATGATTGTACTTTTTTTTAAGTACTGCCTGCTATAATATGCTGCTTTCTTAATTTCCAGGAATTTTCCATTACAGTCCATATTTTAGAAAAATCATGTCTTTATTCTTAGCCTACTTCTGAAAGGTTTTCTTTTTCTTCCTGTGATCAGGTCTGAAGAGCTTTTGAGGCGGCATTTTGAGCAGCAGAGCAAAACCACCAGTAGGCAGCACCCAACCCGTGTTCAAGCTGAGCGTTTTAGTTAATGGCTATTTCCTTAGCAGGTTTACCTGCTTTTTGCACTAGTTTTGGCTTGTTTAGGTGCAATTGTTTTCTGATCATTCTTGTAGAAATGAGTAAGTTAGCCAAAAACTCATGTATCGTGGAAAAAACCCTCTGTTTGAACTTCTTGTTTGCTGTTTAGCTGCTTTCTTCCTTTTGGACCTGCCCTAATAGAAAACTATAAAATCTTTGTCTGGGTTTTGAATATTCACATGAAGACGGGAGTGCTGCAGCATGGTCAAGGTTTGGGGATGTTGGAACTGATGAGAATGCAGAACTGTTAGTAACGTGTTTCCCTTGGAATGGGCATGTACATCTTGCATTGGACATGGATGTGTTACCAGTTGCTTTTTCAGGATGAGGAAGCGGCACAGACGACGGACATCTGTGATTTAGGGAAGGCTGAGGTCTGTTTCTGCCTGCACAATGAGGGCTGTCTTCAAAATGCTTTTTTTTGTAGTGGTGAATAGAGGAAATAGTTTGTGGGCTCTGTAGTATCTCACGCACAGAGAGAAAATACGAAGTGACAAAGCTAGTGCACTAGCAATGCAAGGCAATTGCTGCACAAGAGCCAGCCTGACGGTTGTCTGTGTAACGGGTGGGGAGTCTTGGCTCGTAAAACAAAAAAAATCCCCTTTCAGGGTATAGATACCACAAGGGTAGTCAAGCCATCAGCATTGGGAAGACTTAGTGCCTATCACTGTATTTTGGTAGCAGTATACAGAGGGGATAAATGCAATTAGACTGGAAATGAGCAAAAATCTGACACTCAGCGAGTAGGGGAGAGACTGGAATTGGGGGATTTGACAGTTGTTTGTTATGAGAATGAGCTCTCACTGCTATGAGACTGTAAGATGACTTTCAATTTCCCAGTGTTGGAGACAACCCTGTTGTTTCAAAACTTGAAATCAGTTTACTGAATTAGTGGGTGGGTAAGAGGCAAGATGGGCTAGAAAAGCTCTACTTGTAATCCTATATTTTCTATGAGCTGTTTACAAACAGTCTTTTCTCTGGCTGGGTATCTTTGCGGGGCGGAAATGGTGATTTTTATTTCCATATCCTTCCTTTTTGGCAGTCATCTATCATTATCATGAATGCAGAGTCGTTTTACATAATAGCCTTCTATTTAGGCTCGAGCTCATTTGCTACAAAGATGTGCCAAAAGCTCTTCAGCCCTTCAGGAGTTTCTAGTGGAACCAGTAAGAGAGGATTATGGTGGGAGAGGGTCATACTGCAGCTGTGCTGCCACTGCAGAGACTGGAAGACGCCCGGTTGGTCTCTGCGGAGGCTGCTGTGCAAAGGGCCAGGTTGCAGCTGGAACAAGGGAGATCTTCAGGAGCTGCTGCTGCCATTGGGAAGTCAGGGTTTGTTTTAGTCCATTGGAGTCGACAAAAGCAAAACTTCTCCAAAGATGCATTGAACACCTGTGTGTTTTACAGGTTTGGGGGGAAAAAGCAGAATGCCTTTCAGTGGTTATAAAGCAGGACACGTTTGTCTTCTACCATGGAGTCTGCAGACAGCTTTCCAGCTGCGGCTCCCCAGGAGGCTGCTGCTGTTTAAATCTGGGGCTGCCAGAAGGGCCAGGAGCCCCAGTCCTGGTGCCAGGAGTGCCCACTGGTGCCCATCCCCGCAGGGGCAGCTCTTCTGGGTGCTCCCAGCCTGATCCCAGGGAATACTGCCTGTTCCATGTGGAGGGAGAACTGCGGCTTGGAGTGTAGGAGGCCCAATTTGGTGGGTGAAGGGTTATGCAGGGGCTGCTGGTGAGCCTGGAAGGTGTCGGAAAAAGGAAAAATGCTTTAGGGCAATGGACTCCAAATTAAGATGCTGGCAAACCTCAGGCCAAAGGAATGCTCTTTTTAATATATATTTATTTATTTATTTCCCTTTCCAGTGGATTTGTATTTCTTAGACTGCTACTGTTTAATTATTTTGACAACTCTTTTACTCACTTTTCCATTTTATACTTAACTGCTGTGGTGTAAATATTTGAGCTAGAATTAAGGGAAGCTCAACTTTGTGAATTTATTGCTTTCTCTTCCTGTCAGTTATCTAGGAGGGATTATCTATTCTTTGCAGTGGTCTTCAGAAATGCAATGGGAGAAGCTTGGATTAGGAGGTGTGCATATTCCTCTTCTTTTTTTGTTCTACTTAAAGTTTGGTGGATGCCTGGAGGGGGGAAAAAAGAACACTGCTTAGTTTGTAAAGCATATTCAAGTCATGTTTCCTTAAAAACCTTTAAGTGGAAACACAAGAGTTTTCTCAGAGAATTCCTTAAAGCAGTCAAACATGAAGATGCTGTTCTGTGAAGAGCAGGACTGTTTCTGGTCACCGAAGCAGGTCCCCAGCGCTCTGGAACCATGTTGCTTGGGGAATAAGTGCAGGAATGGATCTTACCCCTGGAGCTTCAGAGAAAACAGGACTTCTGATTTTATGCATTCCTGTTGCATTTAGCTTTATTTCACTCAAGAATCCTGAGTGTGCTCCAAATGAGAGCAAGAGGAGCAGCTTTATTATAGTGTGAGGAGCAGCTGTTAAGTCTGAAATGGACTTTGTGAACGTGAGTCCAGTTTCAGCGAGGAGAAAGATCAGGGCAGCAGAATTATTTTACTACTGATACAGTTCTTAACAGACTCAGCTATTCTTTCAGGGAAGAAAAATATTCTGGGAGCCCAGAGAGACTGTGCTCAAGCCAAGTTGGAAGGCTTAGATATTTTTCATTTGAAAAATTCAGATTACAGAACAATTTATGAAGTGCTGCTTGCAGAACCAGCATGGTTTAAAGGAAAATCAGAATGTGGCACACATTCTTCAATAACCAAACTGTCCATTTTTTTTTTTTTTAATCTCAGACATAAACTTCTCTCTTTTTGAAAAATATTTCTTCCCCCTTCCTCACAATGAGCTACTATGCAGGAGCTGGTCCTTGTGGCAGGCACGTGACAGGTAGGCAAGGCTGCAGTGCAGCCAGATAGAATGAGCTCTTGCTTGAGAAGATCTAGGGACCAGAAATAGGAGATTGTAGTGCAGATTAAATGGGAATTTCCAAAGAAGGCTCTGGAGGAGGGAAAGGAATCCTCCTTCCTATGAGAAAGGAGCTCGATGTGTTGCTTCAAGTAGGTTATGACTTTTGGGAAGGGAAGTTAATCCATATGTACTCACAGAATTGCGAGGAGGAACTAAAAATATTTTTATATTTTGTTTCACGGGGCTTCTATGTATTCCTCAAAGCAGAAGTGCAGCAAGGTACGGTTCTTCCTGTTCATCTGGATGTAAATTTGCTGTCTTGATGGCCTCGACAGAGGGGAAATGTCTATATGAAGCTATGTGCTTGTCGCTTGAGTAATTTGATGGACACTTTGATGTTACCAAGTCCACCCTCAATACCTGTGACAGCTAAAATGTTTTTAAGCTCAATTGTGATGATTTCATTGAAACATGTTCCTTGAGGACATGCAAAAACTCCTGTGGTTATGCAGGGGAGGAAGAAAGCATCTCCCAACTGTGCCTTATTCCAGAGCCTTTCCTGCAAGATGGTCATTCATGGTTTCCAAAAGAGGGTTTTCTTGTGCAGGGTTCTTCAGGGGGTTGAGGGTATATATGGCTCATATATATATTAAAAAAAAAAAAAAAAAGGAACCTGGAAAACGGGAGAGGTGCCGGAGGACTGGAAGAAGGCCAATGTCACGCCAGTCTTCAAAAAAGGCAAGAAGGAGGACCCAG
>JAUBNY010000328.1:190852-210386 GCA_032275445.1 Crypturellus soui | reverse complement strand
AGGGCGCAGAAATACCGCAGTGTTACGTCTCGTGAGGCAGCTGGCCCTCGGGAAGGGGCAAAGGGATAAACTGCCCCAGTTTAACTTGGGAGAGAATCAGACAAGTCATATACACTGTTAAGAAAATAATAATGTGCTTTGTAAAAATGCTGATGATGAAGCTAATGCTGAGAAAACAAGGCCAACGCGTTTCGTTTGCGTAAAATGGTCACGCAGGCTCGTGCCGTGGAGCAGTTTTCTTCAGTTGATGCTGTGGCGGCTGCTTGAGTGCTTTAGCTCATCAGAAGCTGCTAGAATAGTTGAGCTCATCTTTGACACCTCATTTTGTGACTTTTTTGTTTGTTTGGCTTTTGTTTTGAAATTGAATCAGTTCCCTGATTGCAGGAATATGGACAGAAACCATTCAGAATATCTCTTTAAATGTTTAAATGCAAGTCTTTAAATGTTGATCACCTGCTGACCGCTGACCACATTTTTTTGTTAAACCCACATTGTTGGGAAAGCATGATCAAGTGAATGTCTGGTTTAAAAAATTGCGGCAAATACAGTAAAAATACATTGGGCTGCTCTTACTACTAAGTGTTGAATACCTGCTTCTACCTTTTATCTTTCCAGCTGAATCCTCGTTAATTTTAGCTGAGTTTTTCAAATTTGGCTTCTGTGCCTGTGCTCTTAGAAACATAATAAGGATACTTGTTTTTTGGGAGGAAAAAATGGTAATTTAATAAATATAGCTTGTCGCAGGCATTCGTTGTCAGCTCTGCAGCTTGCGTGTTAGGCAGCTCCCTAGTTGTGCAGTTTTAGCCTCTTTCTTGAATTGGTGCTTGTTTGGGGGAATCAGCAGGTTAACTTTCCTCCTTGCAACTCAGCTGTGGAGTATGTGATTTTTTTGCCAGCAAAAGCATTTATGTGTATTTGAAAACACATGGAGTAAAAGCAAGCACAAAATACAGCAGGATTTTTAGTTACCTTTCCTTAATAGAAGCCAACTATATTTTTTTTCTTGCAATGTCAGACTTTATTTGCATTTATACATTTGGAACCATGCAGCTCTATTAATGAGACAAAAACAAATATCGAAAGGAAATGCTCTCCAGCTGAAGTCACTTTAGCAAATCTTTCCAAATCAAGATGAGAAATTGTGTGATGTTTTTTTTCTGGTGCTTTCTGAGCCTTTTTTTTTTTTTTTTTTGGCTTTGTTTTGTGGGCTAACTCACCAACATTAGTAGTTCTAATCTTTTAATGTTGGATCTATCTGGCTATAGTCTGCTGCCTGTTATAAGGATCAAGACACCAGGACACTAAACCGCATTAATTAGTTTGCTCGTTCTCCTTACAAGGTCAAGATTTTAAGTTTTCTTATTTAAATACTACCCTTTTCTCTCCCTCTTACTCTAAAAATGGCTTGCGCATAAAGCGATTGGCTTGGGGAAGTGATAATGAAAATAATCTGTACAAGTATGTGCTGAATTTGAAGAGCTTTTCAAAACCACAGCGGTAATTCCTACACGTCTGGGCGTTGAGCACGTGGTTTAGAGAGGACTTTGGTCAGTGCCTGAGCAGCCTGAAGACGGATCCTTCTATTTCAGTGTTGGGGTGTCCCGGCAAACGCATGCTGAGGCCGGGCCCCTCGCGCAGAGTGTCCATAGGAGGTTCCTTCGGTTGCTGCAGAGCCCTAGTTGGGGCTGCGTCTGACCAGTCTCTCATTGCTGAAGTGCAGCAGTACTTGTGAGCTTGGGTTTTTACAGCCCAAAACAACTTGGACTGTTTTGCCTCTACTTGGTAGGTCTTTAAATAGGTCTAGCGGAGAGAAGGAAAAGGGAAAAGAGCAGTACGGGTCATGGGCTAGAGCATATGAACTTAGGGTTTGTTTGACTGAAAATGAGCGTTTTCTCTCTCCCTTTTATTTTGTTTAAACACTGAAGCACATAACCCTGTGAGAGGTTTTATTCCTTACAAGCTTATTGCGTCCCCGCAGCATGGCTGGAGGCGGCCAAGGGGCAGGACTGCAGGCTTTCTGGGGAGACATGAAGGAAAGGACGGGTTATCCCTCAGCTAGTAATGTCCTCTGTCCTGGGAACGCGCCCTCACAAAAACAGCGGCTCTGCTGTAGCGCTGATGGACTCGGGTGTTGGAAAGGGACGGACAGGGCTGGAAATTAGTGATACCCTTTCTAAGAGCCTTCAAGGCGACAGCAGCGAGTAGCTCCAGGCAGCAAGCAGAGTGCTCAGTTGAGCCGTGAAGGCTGCAGAGTCCTCAGACCTCCCTGAGGCTGCTGTGTTGCTCAGAAAAGGGCTGCAGTGCAATGGCAGCCGCTGCAGATCGCGGCCGCTGGCCGGACCCCACACTCGGGTGACCAAAAGCGTCGTGAATGTCCCCTTCCCTCCGTGTGCTTGATCAGCACGTTGCTTCTCTTTATTTTGGTAGTTTCTGGCCTCAAAAATGTGTTTCCTGAAGGTATTTCTTACCATTCCAGACCTGCTCAGAGCTAGAACTGAAAAGCAGCATCCGCTGTTTTATTAAATACTGAAAGAAAAGGGTCCCTGGGGTGCTCTGTGTGCACAGATGGGCATCCAAATGCCAACACCTCTGAGCTGCAGTGTGGGTACTGGGGAATGACAGAGCTTGAACAGCCCCGGTAGGACTGACGCTCCCGGGGGCGGGAGGCAGCCCGTCGTGCAGTGACCACAAGCCATTTCTAATAGTAGTTCCCTGCTCGCGCAGGGCGCTTGGCGCTAGAGCGGTCGCACTATGATCTCCCCGAGTGACGTGCAGCTCCGCTCCCCTCCAGCCTCTCCCTCTCTTCAACCTTTTTAATACTTAAGTGTGTGTGGGTGTGCGTGTGAAAATTGTGTGTTTGCACTCGCTAGCTGAAATGAATTCAAGTACAGGTTTCAAAAATCTTTCCTACTAAAATAAATGATTTAAAATATGGACTGTGTCTGAAGTTTTAATTTCTTATTAAAAAAAAAAAAAAAAGCACTGATATTGCAACCATGCTTTGGGAAATGGAATTTGCCTTTCAGAATGGTGCCTGAGATCTGCTGGAATTTCCAAACCTCTGAAACTTAGCATGGAAATGCACTTTTGTTAATCATTATGGAGGAAATCCATAACCCAGCAGGAAAATGCCGATCACTGAAGAGACTTGGATTTATTTCCTTTTACAGATCATCCCATTAAATCACGTTTTTCTCTCCATGATATTGTACAGTTTATCAGATGTTATGCCCCTACAGCTTTCACAGGCTCACAGAATGGTTGAGGTTGGAAGGGATCCCTAGAGATGATCCAGTCCAGCCCCTGCTCCAGCAGCGATACCCAGAGCACGAGGAGGCACAGGGTGGCATCCAGACGGGTTTGAAGATCTCCAGAGAAGGAGCCTCCACAGCCTCTCTGGGCTGACCAGGCCCAGCTCGTTCAGTCTCTCCTCGTACGATAGATGCTCTAGTTCATTCATCATCTTCGTGGCCCTGTGCTGGCCCCTCTCTCCAGCTCCACATCCCTCTTGTCCTTGGGAGCCCAGAACTGCATCCAGTACTCCAGGTGCCTCCCTAGGGCTGAGCAGAGGGGCAGGATCCCCTCCCTGGTCCTGCTGGCCACGCTCCTGGTGCAGCCAGGAGCCCATTGGCCTTTTTGGCCATGAGGGCACATTGCTGCCTCATGCCTGGGTGCCTGTTGTCACCCAGGACTCCCAAATCCCTCTGCACAGAGCTGCTTTCCAGCAGGTCAAGCCCTAATCTGTCCTGGTGCCTGGGGTTATTCCTCCCCAGGTGCAGGACCCTGCACTTGTCCTTGTTGATCATCATGAGGTTCCTCTCTGTCCAGGTCCCTCTGCATGGCAGCGCAGCCCTTGGGAGCGTTGGCCACTGCTCCCAGTTTGGTGTTATCTGCAAACTTGCTGAGCAAGCACTCTGTGCCCTCATCCAAGTCAGTCATGAACAAGGTAAAGATCACCAGGCCCAGGACTGACTACTGCGGGACACCACTGGCCATGGCCTCCAAACAGACTCAGCCCCATTTATTACCACCCTCTGGGCTCTGCCAGGCAGCCAGTCCTCAATCCACCTCACTGTCCATTCATCCAGTTCACACTTCGCGAGCTTTCCCTACAAGGATTTGGGTCTGACGAAGCTGAGGTCACTGCAAGCAGACCTTGCTGCTTGTCACAGACGGAACCTTGGGCCCTTTCCTCTTTCCCTCACACAGCTGCTACTTTCCAACAGCTGAAGTGAGAAGGGGAAAAAGCAGATTTTCCCCTTCGTTATTGCCACCTAATGGGCTCAAAGAAATGCGTTGTGTGAAGAGTGTAAAAAGAAATAAAGAACTAATTTTTGGTGGGTTGAGGTTTGGGTCCTGTCTTTAAACACTGCGTTTTGTTTTATGGCACCTAATGTCTTCCTGCGATGCCTGAGAGAAGTAGACGGAGATGGAATTTGCGGACAGTGTTTTGCTCAAATCAAGGCAGGAATCCAGGACCCCTGTGGTCCCATTTCCTCCTTTCCTGGCCTATCGCACGGCTGCTCCGAGGAGAGGGCCCCCAGGAGATGGGAACAGACAGGGCAGGAGGAAGCCCCTCATCCCCTCCATCTCACCGGGTTGTGGGTGCGTTTCCAGCTTCTGGTTCTGCAGCTTTCTCTCTTTTTATGTTCTGCATTTGACAAAACCCCCAGGAGGCGGGGGAGAACGAGCGGCGGGAGGAACAGATGAGCTCATGCACAGCGAGGTGCTGCAAGACGCAAATAAAGACAAAGAGCAGATGATGATTTTTTTCTTTGTCAAAATCTTAATTTTTGTATGAAATACCATTAGGTAACAAAATGTAAGCAAGTCATGATACCCTTTCGGGGTGGCCGCCTTGGACAGTGTGGAAGCATGTTTCTGTAAGAGCAATTAAACTGCATATGGAAGAAATCCATAACCTATGCTTCTAATTTACAAGTAATATTTTTGTTAATTTTAATTAAGTTTAGGATTATCATCGAGAATCACATGTCCTTATGTAGGTAAATACGTACTTTTACACTAGCCTCTCTCAGTGCCCAGTTTTCCTTCAGCTGGAGCTTGGAGACAGAATTCAGGAATCTATATCCCAATTAAAAAGCTCCTGCTTCCCTCCCCGATCTGGTTCAAGGGCAGAGCAGCTGCTGCGGCGCAGAGCTGGCCTGCACTAGCGATGCTCACCGAACACAAACTGCTTCCTTAGAGAATGTAATTGATATAATGTGATAGGGGATGGCAGAGGAGTTGATAAACAGTTCTGGGGAATCAAATGATACAACTTTTATTGTGAAGTATTCAAAATGGCCTGCCCAGGGGTGAACTGCAGAGGGAAAAATGAAAATGTACCTTTTTCAAACCTGAGGTTTTTTATCTGCAGCGACCCCCCCCAAAAGACCCAGACATTTTTAAAGTGAAAGGAGTATCTCATGTAGGAATAGAGCCAGCACTAAAGCCTTTCCAGGTAGGAAAATACTTCACTTGCAGTGAGGATAAAGGAGAAGGAGTTGAAATGTTTTAAGGTCAAATAATGCATCTAAACACGTAGGTAATTCATTGCTCCACTGCAGCCAAGGGGGAGCTGTGGATTGAGTGGGCAGGATCTCTGCAGGGTTTTAAGGTGCTGTCTGGACTATGGACGCGGCTCATCTGCAGGTGAAGACACCCGGAGGCAGCAGCAGCAGCCACGGGGACGGGGCAGCCTCCCTGGCCCTGGGAATAGCTGCCACCCACGGCAGCTTCTGGCTCGGGACACGCAGCTGGAGCCGGCACCTGCGGAATTTGTGCTGCAGGTCCCAGATACTGCACAGAGGCGCTTGCACCAGAGGTGCTTCTGCTTCCCTATCCCGTCTGATACCCACCCCAGGCTGACGGGAGGGAGCAGCCTGCGGCGTGCAGCTGTGGGGGAGGCTTTAGCAAGGCGAGCGACTGCCAACACTTAATGCTATAGCTCCACAGTTTCGCTTTTTAGTGTTATTTACTGTGATGGGAGCTGTAATAATGGAAATATTCCTGCTGGCCTCTTGGATTCCCGGCATAATCTGCCTAAATGTGCATGAATGAAAAGTACAATGAATGAAATATGCTGAAAAGTTTAAAATAACCTTTTCAACCCTTTTTCAACCCTTTTCAATCATTTTCAGTCATCCTATTTACAGACCAGCCCTGCAAACAGCTCTGTTGGCACAAGGGAGCAGAGCTGCAACTTGCAGAGCAGGGAGGAGGTGGGGACTCCTCAGGGTACCTGAATATTCCCCTCCAGAAGGAGGAACCCCAACGAGTGGCGCTCCTGATCACGTCTCACCATGAAGCCTTCACAGGCTGTGAAGTGGCCGGGCGAGAGACTTCAGGGGGGTCTGAGCAATCCCACCATCCACTGCAGAATCAACCTCTTATTAAAGCCTGAAGAATAATCCTAGCCCTGCTAGAAAGGATCCCACCAATGAGAAAACATAATGTGAGAACACGTATACTTACAGTGAGCGCTGTATGTTGAAACTCAAAAATTCTGTGGGGAGATATAACCCTCTTCAGCTCTTCACCCAGTGCAGAATCCCATTTTCCCATAGGAGAAAAGCGTCAGTTTATAGAAATCAGCCTTAGTGCAGGTGAGTGGGTGTCAAGACATCAAGGGCTGCAGAATGGAGCCGCTGGACCCGGCAATGCGTCGAGGCGCCGGCTTGAAAGGACTGTCTGGGCAGCGGGTGCCGTATTCGTCGATTCTGAGACGTGTTTGAGACTTGGTAGCAAAGTGCCAGAGCGAAAATTAGGGATCATGCTCTAAGTAGAGAGGCTCGGTGTTCATTAACATAAATTCTTGCTTTTAGTAGTATCAAATGTAAGAACTGTAAGGCAAGGAGAATCCATTTTCGGTGCCGCTGGCTTGCAGTAATGCTCACTAGTGAAGCTGTAGAAGAATATTCTTTATGTGTTCGCCGAAAGCAAGGCTGTAGCTAAAGCTCTTGCGAGGTTCATTGCAAAGCACAAGGTCTGTTTGGGCAGAGGACAGGGGTGATTTCAGCTACCCCATGTCCCAGTGGAAGGATTTTTAGGAAGGGTTTGGAGCTGTGCATGGGGGATAATAGAGAGCGGGATTAGTGCGACATGAACACACAGTCACAGCCAATGTGAAATAAGCTGCAGGCCTCAGCCTATATGTTAGTTTACATCTTGTCACAGATGTCTGTATTACTTGCTTTGAAGTAGATTTATTTTTAGGAGTCAAAATACTTCAATGTCTCCATATTAAGCATATTACATACGGAGTTGCATTTAAGTTTTGATGTGTTAAGAGAAGGAAGCTATTTGAGGATAAACTTATTAACCATTGGGTTATCTGAGAAATCTGCTAGCTGTTACGCAGACACGTAGCATCCTCAGGATATCCATTATCTGGGTTAAATCGTAAAATCTGATGTTGATATGTGAAGGTAAAATCATCCGTGGCCGGGCCATGGCTTTCAGACAGTCAGATTGACAGGAATGTTAAGCAAACTGAATGGTCTGAATTTTGGTCCTGCCAGGGCAGGGTGTGGAAGTGAAACCCCAGGGGTTTAAGCGGGACTCAGTGTAGACAAAATGATCTTTTTACTCAAGCTTACCATATCGCAGCTGCTATAAGAAAAGGTCTCTAGATAAGTTTTATATGGCTGAAGGCTTTTAAATAGCACATGTCAGTGTTAAGGAAAAAAAAAAGTGGTTTAATGCATTTGGGTGACTGTGAGGCAGCCTCTGCTGATCACAGAAGGGGGACATTAGTTCTAAGTACAAAAATGAACGTATGCAAACCTCGTCATTCCCTGCCACGTTATTGTCCTTTTCAAAAGCAAATGGCAGTAACAGATGCCACGCTAGGCTCTTCTGTGGGACAAACAAGATGCAAATAAAAAAGAATTTTTTCTTTTTCCTGTTCTTGTGAATGCACGAAGATCTTCTGAAAGACGCTTCTGTGATGCATCAACTTTTGCTTTTAAGCTCATGGAGGTCCTCAGTTAAACACAAGTTCTTTAACAACATCTCACTGTCTTTCCTAGTTAATGACATTGAATGCCTGGATGATATTGATGCAGTAGTTGCCTGTTAGCTCAAAGCCAAGTATATGCAATGAAAATAGATTAAAGACTAAAATAACAATATACTGCTAGCAAGGAAATGACTTGGATTAAGTCAGTGATGTTTTGCCTGTTGGTAACTAGAAGAATTTTAATCTCTCGGTTCATTTCAAGAGGTATTTTGCACCCAGCACTTCCATGTATTACCCATGCTAGTATTGCCAAGTCTGCTTCCTAGTACTATACTGTTTCAAATATGCGTTATTCCTGCATTGGGAAACTTGATCTTGACCCATATCCTAGACCCCATGAATGGAAGGGAACCACCTCAAGTGGAAGGGAAGATGGTCACATGAACAAGGGCTGGGAATAACAGGTAGGTTTCCTATCACCCGAGAGGTGACATTTCTGTAAGAGCTGCTCAGAGCAGCAGTTGGGCCCTCATTGAGTTGACCCCTCGCTGCCTTTTATTGTGGAGCTTGAGCAGGTCGAGAATGGAATTGCAGCATTCCAGAGATGTCGGCAATGCCGAGATAGAGCATTCAGATAAGGAAGTCCCTTAAGGGCTGGTTATTCTATGGATAATCTGAGACTGCTGAAAATAACACTCATTTTTTCAGTATTCAAATGGTATTATTTTAATGCCTTTGTCTAGTTTGTAAGCTACAGCAAAACTTGATTTTAGTCCTTAGAGCTAAAATACACAAGTCATGGTGCTTGAACATTAACAAATGGGAGGTCTCAAATATCCATGGGCCTCTATTTGTCTTAAATTATGGGTCTCAGCTACTCCGAAAAGCAAATTTAATTGACACAGCTTATCCAAAGACGAGGCTGACTCTTCCTTCTGTTAATCCCAAAAGGTTAATCAGAAAAAGCCGTGTTCATGGTGATATTTTGTGTGCAACTAATTACAAGCTATGGAAAAATACTCAGCCTGCTCTAAAAGATCCAGCCCCGAGATCTGAAGTCGTAGCACGTTTATTGTGGTGACACAACCTCAAGTCATGTGAATCGGGAACCATACGGGATCCATTAAAGCACATGGAAAGTGGGATTGGATCTGTGAAAGTATTAAGAGTGCGTCCAACTCAGAAGTATTACTTAAAAAAAATTAAACAAAACTCAAGTGTCTTAATAGTTAGTTGACAGTGCCAGCATGGCTTAATTTCCACTGAAACTTTGAAGTTGCCACGATCTGCATTTAAATGGAAATAGTGTGCGCGGTGGGTGTCACTCGGAGCTTTCTTGTCTCCCAATATGTTTGTATTAGAGCAACTTCTTGACAGGAAATCCTCGTGCATATGTTTGTCTTGGTGACGTGCTTCTGCTTTAGAGAAAAATTGCTATACCAGACAGCTCGCAGGCTGAGAAATTCTTCTATCTTTAATCCCGTGAATTTAAATGTATGCTGCTAGATACTGGAGTAAACGTGTGTTGTTGCGGCTTGGGGCTCCTCCTGGTTGCAGGTGCCTCCTCCCAATGCACAAAGGCTTTTGCACATTCTGTTGAATTTTAAAGCAACGTCTGTCTGTCCGTCTGTCTGTCCGTCCATCCATCCATCCATCCTTCCAGAAAGTGTCCATTAAATACACAGATGAATCCAGCAATCCTCTCCCTCATGCCCAAGGCTGCTGCTGCTTTGTGCTCCCCTGTGCAGGCCACGAGTTGGCCATGCAGTGGGGCCAGGCTGCCCTGGGGCTGGGTGGCCTTCACGTGCTGGCCCCGCTGTGACACACGGCAGCAGCAGCAGCTCCACATCCAGGCCCCATCTGGGGGCTGGTTTCAAAGCACTTCTCAACATGACGCTGCAGGAGAGGAACCCTTAGTCGCCTCCAAAGTCGTCCTTTCCATGTGCATCTCTGCACGGAAAGCCTCTTCACGAAAAGGGAGGATCAAGTCCATTTTTCTGTTGCCATGAGACTAAACGTTTCGTTAATGTGCAGTGGTCTTTGGTATGACCATGCAGGAAAATGTTCTATTACCTGTATTTTCCAGTGTTGTAAGAAATACTACTAATTTTAGCTCAGGGAAAAAAAAAAAAAAAAGAGTTTTGGAAGTGCAGAGCGCTTTCTTAATCAACGCCCGAGAATTTACCACCTCAGCTGAGCGCAATACTGATTTTTTGCCTGGATAGATCAGCATTCATCCAAACAGGAATCCCAAATGCTTTCCAAATCACGCAGAAAGCAAGAAATCATTTCCAACACCTATTGAATTAGTGAACGCTGAAGAACCAGTTCACGCAGCTCCTGAAATAGAGAACCCAGTCTTGCATGTAGGAATCTTCCTACCATCAAACAGGAAAACACAGCAAGGGAATCTGCCATGAGTTAACCACAGAGCTAAACTTACCATATGGGGTTTTTTTTTTGCCTCTGGGAAGAGCCAGTGGGTTTTTCGTTACTTCAATGCATGTGACTTGGTTTATATTTCGGTTGCAAGGTGGTGCTTCCCATGGTGCACATTTCACCTGCTAAATTCTCAACTGAAAAGGGGAGTCTTTTGGAGGAGAGGCTCATCTGGAGGATGAGGCCCTCCCTTATGGAGGAGCGGCGGGGAAGGAGGCACTCCAGAAACGTCTTTCCATAATTCGTGTATGTGTCTCAAGTGCAGGATTAGAACTGTCACAATCCATTTGTCTAGAGCTGCAGCTTTGTAGCACATGGCAAGATGACCTTCTTTCTGTCTGAATTCTGGAAGAAGTAACAGCAGTAAACTCCAAATAGGATTTATGCCAGTGGGATTTAGCTTTTGTGGGAAAGTTGCCTCTTCTTCATGGGAAATCTTTCCTTGCTGTCCCCTGTGTGAGCTCAGCTCCTCCTCTCCTGGGAACCTGCAGCGCAGGGGGTGCAGGTTAGTTGGGATGGTGGAATCTCAGGAGACACCATCCCCACACAGGTTTGTTTCTCTCCTTTCTCCTCCCTGCACCCAACCTCCAACTCTTGTTCTTTTTACCATTATTTTTAAGGCTGGCTCAATGCTGTAATGCTTCAGATGGACAAGATTAAGCAAAATCCGACCTCCGATTTCTGATCATCTCCGCTCTGTCTTGTATTAATGCTGCAAATTTGTTTCTGTTGTGCCTGTGGTTGAGGAGTATTTTTCCTGCTTTTTCCCCCCCCTGCCTGAGAATGTCCCAGAAGCGCTGAGCAGAGATCCTAATGATTTCCAGGGCCTTCTCTTGACATTTTAGCTTGGGAGAATGAGCAATGCCTCCACTGGGGACTTCCCTGGCAGATCCATGCCTGAGCAGCCAGGGCCAGCTTCCAAGAACATTAAATTCCAGCTGCTTTTCCATCCAAGGCAAGGCTAGTTTAGTATCCCCCTTCCTCCCGGTGTCTTTGCAGCGGGAGATCTTCCAGACAAGGCATTCGTCACGCGTCGGAGCCTCCCCGCGGCGTGATTTACACTGAGAGCGCCGGGCAAGCAGGCCTGGAACGGCGCGCGCGGATGGAGCTGCCCACAGGTGCACAGAGGGTGCGTGATGGTGCCTCCATACGCCACACGGGGCCTCAGGGGTCGTGTGTGTTGACGGCGCCGCGCGTGAGGCCCTGCTACTTCGTGTGGCGGCCACAGCGAGGGGCTGGGAGAGGATGATGAGCTGCGGCTCCCGCGTTGCTTTGGGCATCTCGTGTCCCGCACACGGGAATGTCACCATGTGGTTCAGCCACACAGGACCATAGGAAAGGCTGAAGCCTTCACATGCACGCTCAGAGCTGTGCTCCGGGTTAGCAGCCGCCCCATGCACGTCCTCTTGTTCCCTGTGCTTCGCTTTGTCCCTCTTCCCCTTCTGCTCCTTCTTGAGATCAAGCGCTTCAGAAAGCGGATTTTGCTTCCAAAGCTAAAGTTTCTCTACAAATCTGTACGGAGACCCAGACCTCTAAACTGTTTTAAAGTCAACCCTTTTATGCCCCTGTGTATTCAGCTAGCATGGTCAGATGTTTTGTTTTCTTTCTTCTCCAGGGCCCATGAGATCACTCGAGTATGGAGACTTGGCAACTTCTCTGTATGTACAGAGACGGCTGTTTGAATTTAGGGCTGAGTGCCTTTCTGGCTAAGGATAAATTATTTGGTGTGTTAAATGAGGATTTGTTACCTTTCCTGGCATGGGTAAGGTTGGTTTATTATCACTGTGCCGTTGTGATTTACACTGGGCTGCAGTGCCTTATCCTTTGGATGAGAAAGTACAGTTTTCATATTTTATTACATAACAGCATAGTCATTTTTTTCTGAAAAATTTGGTAGTAGAAAAGAATGTTGTAGCTAGTTTAAACCAAGGGAAGGCCCCAAAAAACAGAGTAAAAAAAGAGTAAATACAAAAATGTTGCGAAAACAAAATGTCCACCTGGGCTTGCAGGTTCCCTTATGTAGGAGTCTTTATATATCGGATTGAACGGTCACTCTAAACTATGTAATCCCTGGAAAAGGTAAATAGGAGTTTTCATAAACACGTGGAATTCTTAGTGAAGACTGACTTGATATATAATCTTGTTTTAAAAAAAAAAAGTTGCTTTTTTTTTAATTTGGGTTTGGCTAAAATGTCTTGCAGCACTTGGTGGGACAGACAAACAAACGAAAACTCAGAACCACCAAAATAAATAGATCTGATCCTAAAAATCCCATGTACATGGTCCTAAATAAAATAGTAAATGGAGAAAGTCAAGAACAACAACTATGATTGTTGCCATCACATTTTTTGTGTGTGTGTGAGTATATATATAAGTATATGTACAGGGAGGACAGAATCTATCTGTGCTGCATGGACAGAACAAATGCTTGCTTTTCTTCTTTTTTTTTTTAATGAGTTTTTGCAGCTTGATTTACAGTGTCTGGGTCCAACTTAAAATAGTGTTACCAAAAGTAAAACATCTGTACGTGGAAGCCTGAGAAGACGAATAGCAGTTACGTGCTCCCGAGCCCCGCAGTGCCGACGAGCCCGCGCTCATCCCCCTCTTGCCAGTGTCGTTTCGGCTCCTCCATCTCCGCTGACGTTTGTGATGCTCTAAAACGTAGCTGCCCTGGGTCTGGCCCCTTGATTTATATATCTGAGTGTCAGTATATATTCACCTACATCTTTTTAATGCTTTGTCTCAGAGTTTTTGTGCATGTGCCATTTAGAGTGCAAATGGGGCTTCCATCTTTATAGTACTTGAAAAATATAGTATCACATGTAAGCATATTTTATTTATATTACATATATTTACATATATTTATGTATATTACATATTACATATTGTATTCACTTGACATTCAAAATCATATCACTTGAAAAAAAGGGAAAAAATAGAACTGGTAACGGCAGTGCTGCCGGTGTTGGTGACTCCCTCGTGGGCCTGTGACCGTCCTCGCTCCTCGCAGGGGTGTTTCGTGGTGAGTGTTGGCCGAGCAGCCCAAGGGCTCCCCGGCCTCACCGCAGCCTTTGCGCAGGCTCGGCTGCAGCGCCCGACCCCGCAGAACCCCCCAAGCCGAGGAGCAGGGGTTCATTTTCTCATTGGTGCGAGCCCGTATTCGATGAGTGCTGGAGCAGGATCCTGGCCGAGGCTTGTCAGAGTGGGAGCTGCTGCACATTTCTCTGGCATTTGCGCGGACTCATTTCCAACACACACATGACGCTGCCATTAAGCCAACGCTGGAGGTTGTAAGATGACAGATAAGCGAGTGGGAGGGGAAAGAAAAACAGAGCAATAACCAAGACTGCTGCCAGCTGAGAACTAAAGCAACAGCACAAACAGTTGGCCAAGCACCTTGTCGCTGCGTTGATAGTCCCTCATCCCAAGCAATAAAACACCTCTCGGGCTGTCCTTCTCCTGCGGGTTGTAAATCCTAATGTGAAGCTGCCTGTGCTTCCTGAGGACCTCACAAGGGCCCCTGCTGCTATCGCAGAGTCCAGCCTGCTGGACACGCGAGGCGGGCGCAGGGATGAGCATGGGAGGAGTGGGAATCACCGGATTTTTCATCCTTCTCCCAGAAAGCTCCTTGGAAGCGGGAAAGGCAGCTAACAGCCCCTTTGGAAAGGTAGCCGGCGCTTGGGTCGCTGCTGCCGTTCGCTTTTCACAGCCAGCCGTTGGGAGGCAGATGTTTCCCCTCTGGCCAGAGCCCAGAACGGCGATTCCCTCCCATCCCCTTGGCCTCGCGAGTGGGCGCCAACGCTCGGGCCGCAGCTGAGCCAGGACAGAGGGTCCGAGCGGACAGGAGCCGGCAAAGGCCAGAACGAGTCTGTGCTGAGCAGGCCGAGAAGGGGGCATGTCGGTGCTGTGTCGAGGCTGCCCAGCTGAATGCGAAGTCTATAGGCCACGTTCTGGAACAAAACACTAGCACATTCAGTATTTCTTACTGCTGCTCCGAATCACTGCCGCTGCGGTATGCATGGGGCCGTTACTGCTGTGTCTTTTCCATGTGCTTTGAACTGTGTCTGGAGGCTTGGGGAATTGCTCATTTCAATTTTTTTTATTCATATTTTTTTAGATTCTCGTTGAAATATGGTGCTGTTTATATTTAAGTAAGGCCTCCAGCGGGCAGGAATGAAATCAAAGAGCGTCGGCGTCTCGACAGGCGGATTGGCGGCTGACAGGCACGTCCAAGTGAAGGGGGCTTTTCAGTGGCAATCGGGGCGGCCGGGGCTCGGGAACACGGCAGCTCTTCCCGTCATCCAACCTCTTCCCTGCAGATCGGGCGCCGGGGCCAGCAGCCTGGAGAAGTGGGGTCTCTGGGGCAGTCCCTGGCTGCTCCTTCCCGTCCACACTCGGAGCCATCTCTGTTCTGTCTCCTTTCCAGGGAAATGTCTGATGAGATTTCAGTTTCCACGCTAGAAAGCTCCTTAATTCAGGTGTAATTTTTAGCAGCCACTCGAGAGGATGGATAAACTCTGAGGTTTTGGTTAAAACTCCCAGAGTCAAGTTCAGAGTTGGTGTCCCTGGGTTGGCCAGAGGATCGGTCTGGGCTGTGAACACGTGGATTTGGGGAGGAGGACGACCCATGCACGCGGGGACACAACCCAGCCACGTGAGGCTTGTTTCTCAGCCCCGAAATGAGCTTTAGGGAGGGTGAAAAGGAGGAAATCTGGGGTCTTTCCTTGTGCTAGACCCTAGGCCTTGTGGTGGTGTTTGATCTTAGATAGTCAGGAGCTCCCATTTCTAATGGGACTCCGTAAAATTTTCCAGTTAATGTTACCCCCTCGGATTAAATGGATTAATAGCAGTAGCCACAGGAGGGAGTTTGGGCTTAGATGAGGCCATCAGCTTCTGGCATGTACTAGCCATCTTGCCAAGGAGTTGTAACCAGTGGCTCAAAAACCCTGGGAGCTGCTAGGACAGGGCGTTAAGACCAATAGTGTCCTTCAAAACACCTCCACCTTTCTCTCCTTTAAAAATAAAAGGGGAAAGGAGAAACAAGTGTGTGTAGCTTCAATACTCTGCCATTCCCCTGGATGCCTGTTTCAGTCTCTGCCCATGTCCATCATTGCTGGGGAAGTTTTTGTTATGGGGCACTCTTGGCCAAACATCAACCCATTTTTGGAGGGCCCGTTTTCAAGGAATGGCTCGATGTGGCCTTTTCATCAAACATTGCAGCCCACAGCATTCCTGATGGATGCTCCTTGTAGCCCGCCTACGAAACGGCATCCTATGGGATTGGGAAAGCTTCAAATGCTCAAGATGAACCATGGTTGAAGCCCGTTGTTGGACATCTTGACCCTGAGTATCATCCACTAGGGTAGCACAGTTTTTAACAAACAACACTGAGGATATCTATATAGAAGCATATCATTTCTTCATCTTTAGCCTGTCAGCTTTAGTCTGTAATATCTTGATTTTGTGGTGGTAGATTTAAGTCTTTCACCCTGAGTTGGTTTCATTAGTGCCAGTACCGGACACTACAGCAACTGAATGCCTTTCAGTTGCCTTTCACATGGGGTTTTCTGTCTTCCCTTTCCAGGGAGCACTAAGATCCTATGGCTAAGACCCTAATTCCCAATTAGGAGAGCCATGTGCATGGGCAACTGTTTTACCTAATGTCCAAATGCCTCTTCTCCATGTGTTCTTCATCTGGATTTCTGACCTCGAGTTAAACGAGATGCCTGTAACATTTCCATTTTTTCCCTTAATTTCGAGGACAATGTTTATATGCAAACAGTGGCGGGTTTTATTATCTAACTGATGTTTTAAGCTTCCGAGGAAGCTTCGTGTTGACTTTAACCTTCGCTGCAGGGCTTGGTGGCACGGGACGGGCTCTGCTCCTGCTCCCGGCCCCGCGGCTCAAACTCCTCCTGCTGCACAGGAATGCGGGTGCGGATGTGTGCACAGAGGGATGTGTTTGAAAAACCACCTTACCGGGCTCTTGGGAAGAAAAGATTTTGAAAAGCAAGCGTTTGCGCGAGTCTCTTTTTTAATACTTAGCAAGTTCCCTTTGTTTTCCTGCAGAGTTTGGGGGCTTGGTCATTAGCTCATCTGGGAGCTTTGTCCTCCACTTTATTCCTAGTGTATGAATGGATTGAAAAAATAAAAAGGCAACTTTTCACCTTGCCAAGCTGGTAATGTCTTTTTTCTTTTCTCTCCTTCCTTTATCCTTGTCTTTTCACAGTGTAGAAATGGTACAAAACATTCAACACTTGTTTCCAGGAGATCTGTTCTTTTTCACCTTTCTTCTGCTTCTCAAGATGGAGGTCCCAGCTGTCCCCTGAGATGCCAGGAATTGTAGGGTGGCATTTATGCAGCCCAGGCAGGCAGGGGGCTCTGCAGTGAGGGTTGGGCATGGGGTAGCAGGGACCCTGCACCCCAGCACAGCCCAGATTTGCTCTCGTGGTGAGAAGCCTTTCCTCAGCAGCAGGATGCTTGAAGGTGCACCATGCAAAAGCATTTATGGAAGAGAATATTCCTTTTATTTACCCCCAACTAACTCAAGCACAATCTGTGCGCACAAAAGAGGCTGAAGTCCTGATTTTTTTTTTCTTTCCATCCCAACTGCACTGCATTAGCTGCTGAGAACAGCAGCTCCTCAGGTCTCTGGTAATGTAGTCTTCACCTCAAAGAGGGATTTGAAAATATTTAAGCATCTCTCTTGTGAGGCTTCTTGTTTCCTATTTGTTTTTTTGTTGCTAAGCAATGCATTTGCACAGCCCTGCCCCCCAACTTAAAATTTACAACTCTCGAGTTATCCCACAGCCTGATTCTGCAAAGCCTCACATCTGTAACGAGTTTTCCAGCTGCCAGTTTTCCCAGGTCGCCCCATCCATCCGCAAGTCTGCAGAGGAAAAAGCCTTGTGGTTGAGGGATTTTTTTTTTTTTTAGCTTCCATCTGTACTTAATTTTCCTGCAAACCCACATGTGCCTGTCCGGGGCAGGGAAGCGGGGAAGGTAGAAGGTGAAGTCACTCCCTGCCTTTGCCAGGAAAAGGCCGGGCTGGGCGAGCGCAGCGCGTTCGCCCGGTGCTGCCGTCCGCAGCTGCCGTCTTGCTCCTGCTGCAAACGCTTCTGGCGGCCTTTGGAAAACTCCCCTCTGTCAATATTTGAATTTTTCAAAACCATGCGGAAAAGCTGTCGCGATGTTTCTATTTTCAAGGCAAAGGAACAGCCACAGTGCTCCCAGTCTGCATCCCCTCTGCTGCAGTGGTTTTTTCCTTTTTAATGGTCTGTAGACCACCAGGTAGCATCAGGGTGGAGTGGGGCTGCTCAGCTGTGGCGAGGGCAGGGAGGATGGACTGAGGAAACCCCAAGGGCAGAGACTGCGTCTCCTTGAGAAGGGGCAGCTATCTGGAAAGAGCTGGCGCGAGGCCCAGAGCCCAGCCTTGCCGCGGGTCAGTTAATGCGATGCAAAGCCCTTACGTGTGGGGTGGCTCAGCCCTGCCGTGTTCCAGCTCCTCCGGGGCCCCTGCAACAGGAGAAGCAGCAGGAACTTTGCGGCATCGCGGGGACGTGCTGAGGTTGGGTGCTGAGAAGTGGAGGACCCAACCCAGGTGATGGAGCAGCTCCTGACCAACTGTGTGAACACAGGGAGGGAATCACAGAATCATTATAGTTGGAAAAGACCTTCAAGGTCATCAAGTCCAGCCGTAAAACCATCACCACCGTGTCCGCTAAACCATGTCCCCAAGTGCCTCATCTGCAGCTTTGCTCAACACTAACAGGCATGATGACTCCAGCGCTGCACTGGGCAGCCTGTTCCATTGCTTGACTCCTTCTGCATATAAATGTTTCCACAAAAACAAATTTTCCCCTCATCTTTGTGAGAGGGGGGCATGCTGGCATAGGCAAGCCAGCAGCACGGTTGCGGAGGGATCCGATGGCCCTCTCGATCCATGGGAAATCAGTGCTGAGCTGCTCCCCTGGATGCAGCCACTGCCCTCCCTGCTGCTTCCAAGCAGCTCAAGCCGGTGCCCGGCACGTGCTCCTGCTGGCCCCGCTCCTGTGCAGCCAGCTGCTGAACGAGGGATAACTGCGCTAAATTATAGATGGAGGTACTTTTTGGCAGGTTATTTTTAAAGCTAGCTCGGTTACGCCGCTCGGATTACTGCGGGTGCCGGTATTCACGCAGCTCGGGTGCTGGCCTTGGAACGGGAGGGCAGACGACGGCAAGAAGCGAGAGGGAAAGCTCAAGCCGTCCCTGTGCAGGTGTGTTCCCGAGCAAACGCACTTTGGGATGATGTCCTCAGCACCAAGGATAAATGTCCTGTGTTAGAATAGCCCGATAACAAACTGAAAGGATGAGAAGCAGGGCATGGGCGCAGCAGATCCCAAGGGGCCAGACGTGTGGCCGTGCATTAATGGGGAAAGGATGCTCAGCCCGGGGCGGGGGCAGGTGGAAGAGTTTTGGGCCACCTGCTGAGCCCCAGGTGTGTGGGGAGAACCGGGAATCCCTCCAGGCAGGATCTGGGTGTTGAACGTCTGCTGATTTTTTCCAAATCTCTCCAAAACCCTCCCGTTGTGTCTCCAGGCCTGGACGACGTTGTGCTTCTGGCTCCCTGTTTTAAAAAGTTTAGTGCTGGCTTCATGAAGAGCGAGCAGGCTGCGGCAGCAGCGGCTCCCCCAGGAGCAGGCTCGTAACAATAACGTGGGGAGGAAATTAATCCAATTCTAGCGTAAAATGACCCAAATTTGAAATAATACTGACACCCTGTGGAGACATGTGGAGGGATGTTCCGTAAGCCTGGCCAGCTCTCATTCCAGGAATGTGGGAGAAATGACTGGCTGTATCCCTGCATGTCTGCTTTTATATAAAACTTTTTTTTCCCACTAAAAAGTTGCATCTTTTTATAAAGCAGAAGTCTAATTAAAATAATAAACACTCTCTGTATTTTTTTCTATTAAAAGTAATACATAAGTTATCACGTAGCTAAAACCACAGAAGTTCATTTGCCAAAAAGAGCAGTTCTTGCCTTAGGAGAAGCATTTTGCAAGAGTTAGAGTGTATCCATGGTGGGCCATTTCACAAACGGCTTTCTTCTTCACGGCGAGAGCTATCGGAGGGACAGCTCCGTGCTGCAGAGCA
>JAUBNY010000328.1:89456-117588 GCA_032275445.1 Crypturellus soui | reverse complement strand
CGGGGCCGCCCGCTCCGCGCTCCCGCGGGCGCTGCGGCCGCCCCTGCTCGGCAGCCCCGCGCGGCTGCGGGCGGCGGGGCCGGCGCTGTCCCCCCGGGTAGACCTGCCGCGCCCCCGGGTAGACCTGCTGTACCCCCGGGTAGACCTGCTGCCCCCGCCGAGCCGCCGCCGCGGGCCCAAGCGTCGGCCCCGGCGCTGTGGGTTTCCCCATAGGCAAACCCTGTTAGCCCTCCTATTCCTCCTTGGGAATGAAGGCTCCCGCTGCCGAGCACACAGGTGGTCCCAGGGGCACATGGAGCCAGGGGGCTTCGGCTTTTAACAGGCCAAGGCCGCAGCGGAGCCAGGAGTTACGGACGGGCTCGCTCACCGCGCAGGGCAAAGCAGGTCTGAAAGCAGTGCCCCAACGCGCGGCCTTGTGACCCAGATGTGTGTTCTCTGGAGAGAAACACCACGCATAAAACTCCCTTGGGCCATCTGCAGTTGCCTCGTAGAGTAGAACCACTCTTAAACAGATTTTTTTCTCTTCCCTAATGGCTTTTACATATCAAGCCTAAAGAATTACCCGTTGGAAGGCCATTAGCATTTTAAAAGATGCCGGTATCAAGGGTCTATTGTAGTTAAGTGCACCAAAGAGAAATGAGTTTGTTGCTGTTGGTATTCCTTGGATCTCATGAAATCCCTTGTTCTCCGTATCAACAGCTTGTGTCCATGCATCAGCTCAACCTTCGTGTCTGATCGCAGGGAGCTGCTCCGACCACGGACACATTTTGCGGGATGTAGAGTCAGGTAGGTGCAAGCGAGAGGGAGCTACAAGATAGTTTCTGTCTGCTATTACATAACAGCACCGGAAGGTCATGTTGTAGACTATGTAATAAGCTTCGAAAATCAATGCCCCGGCCATTGTTGGTTGTGGGCAATGTGCTCGCTCCTCTCAACAACTTATTTTTAGTGTTATCGGTTCTTACGGCCCCACACAACAGGGGCAATGTCGACCTTGGTTGAGGAGCGCTCTCCCAGGTTATGGGCTAGAAAAGTAATGAGGATGTAACGAGAAGCTCCCCAAATTGAAAGTTACTCCTTGCTCCTGAGTCACTCATGACATTGAGTCACACCATTTCTTATCATTAAAATGGGGCTGGGAATTACTTACTTCATAGGGTGTCATGGTTATAAATTATGCAAAGGTTACAAAGTGCTTTGAAGAGGTAAAATCTGTATCCCTGCTACGTGCTATTATCTGCTGCAATGTTACCAAGCCTGTGGAGTGTTAGAGAGATGTTGCTTCTCAGACAGTAGCTTCTCTTGCATGCATCTAGCTGGGCATCCTAACAGTTACTGCCCTGCTCACCGTTCGGGGTTTCCAGTGGATGTGCTGTCTCATGAGCCACTCGAGTAAGGGATGAAGGAGCGAGGAAAAAAGGGAGCACTGAGATTACCAAAAGTGTGGTATTTCCAAAATCACTTCTAGCTGATTTTAAGTTTTCTCCATAGATACATTTCTCAGAGTTCCTTCTAACCACTGCCACGCGCCACTCCGCATTCACAGCGCGGCCCGGAGTCGCACGCTCAGATGAGCCGCGTTGTGCGCTCTGCATTGTGTGTCACGGCCTCGCTGCCGTCACTGGCACCTGCCTGAAGTGGGGGTGCCAGAAGGAGCCTTTAGGTACACTGGAGACTCCTGGCGTTTGTAATACAGGAAAAATTAACTGACAACACTCTGTCAGTACCCTGAAAACTAAATCTAGGAGTGATCTTTCTTCTTCCAGCTCGTATGCTGCCTGTGCGTCAAAGGTACACAGAGAAACAGGCTTCTGTTAAACATTGAGCTGGTAGTGAGGACAGGGCTGTGGAATTAAGTGATGTATTTGTAACTTGCCCAAGACAACAGAGGCCTCATTCCGATCGAGGCTTTTGGGGAGTTCTCAGGAGTGAAGGATACTGCTTACATGCACTTAACGTGTCAGGATTTTTGTGCTTTTATTGCCAGAACAAATCCTGGGAATGAGGGCAGCCTGATTCCCCTGGGATGGCTGCAAAGGAGTGTGCGGTGCCCACTAAATGGCCCTGGCATTGCTGCTCAGGATACCTGGAGCAGCCCTGCACTTCTGCGCTCTGCCAGAATCCCACTGGACAGTCCCATATGGAAAGGGGTCTTCAAGGGACAGGCGTGGAACAAAAATGGTGTCGATGCAGAAAGATTTTAAAGTCTGGGCTGATAATGGCGTTGTAACATAAGGTTAGTTACTCAGCTCTGCAATAAGCCCTGAAAGCTTTTAAGTGCTGAGCCATTTTGAAGGGAAACATCATTTCTGGATGAAACACGTACAAGCACTCAGTCTTTCTGCTTTGATTGGCAGCTCTTTAAATGTACTGTCTGCACAAATCTCTCGTGGCACGGTAGTTAGTGTTTCAGTGTTGCCTTAAAAGTTATTTTTAATCCTTGCAATGATTTAAATGAGAATTTGTGTGCAGGGCATGAAAGCTGGCTTGGGTGCTGGTGCAGTGAGGGTCCAGAGACATGAACCTTGCTCAGGAAGTAAGGCTTTCTGACAGATTTTGTCCAACAGCACAGAAGGGTTCATGTGCAGCCCCAACTGATGAAATTCCCTGTTAATAGTGGCTCTGTCTTCCACCATAGTTAACACGCGGGCTCTTCGTGTGCGCACACCCTTCCTCAAAACAATTTCCCTCCACCTCGACCTCTTCACTGACACCTTTCTGCCTTTCTAACAAGAAGTGCTACCAGCAACTTGTTAGCTCTTTATGCTACTCTCAGCACCATCTTCTCTCAAGCCACCCTCTTCTGACACAGTCACCTACTACTTTTTAAACATCCATATGTGGGGTGAAGAAAGCAAATACAGGGCTGCGCATGGAGTGAAAGGGTCTGGGTATATTTTGTCATAGTGGAAACAAATCCACGTGACTTCATTTATTTGGCCCTGCAGTTTTGCGTTCGGAGTGTTGAGCGTCCGGCCTCCCTGGATCACAACAGTGTGTGACTAGTTGTGTGTTTATCATCATTTTTAAGTAAGAAAACATCAACTGCTCTGAGGTTTCGCCTGAATTATACTCATCAGGGTGGTACTTCATCTTTTCATAGTCTCTAGAGCAGAGCTGGAGTGGGGGAACACGGAATGAGAAGATTACAGATTATGCTTCTACTTTATAGATTACATAGATTATACCTCTTAAGTAGCTATTTTCCTGTTGGATATGTTTGTGCGAGTGCCACAGCTGCAAGCCTTTCCCGGGCATCTGTTTAAGGCTGTTGTAGAAGGGTATGCTAATAAGAGCATTAGGAATGTTGTTTGTTTGCTTCTTTCTGCGGAAAGTGATGCCTCTACCACGTGAAAATGATTACAAGTCTCTGCATCTGCTGGGAATTGCAAATTGGGACTCAGCGTGCACAGCGTGATCACTGGTGAAGTCCATATGCTGAGGTAATACAAGGTCCCTCGACAGCACTGGTGACGATTCAGGCACTTTTAGGCATTTGCCTGCAGGCGAGGCAATAGAGAGATTTTCCTACCAGAGTTCCAAGTTTTCTTTAACTCTTCTTTCTTTCCCCTGGGTTTTCTATCTCCCTGGAGGATTTGTAGCCAAAAAGCTGACATTTCGGTAAGGTGCAGGAAATGCTTTGGAGCGCAGGACTGTAGTGCACATCTCCATCAGTGCCTCTGTGGCACAACTCATCCAGTCGTAGACTCCTCTGATGACAGCTCTGCTGGATTTGATTCTGAGCAAGCACCATGATATTCCAAAACAAAGCAAAGGCTGCATTCGCCAGAGCTAAAATATTCTTAGAGGATTCTCTCAGAAAATTTGGGTAGCTTCCCTCTGAGTTCATCTTATGTGCAAATTGGATTCAATTCTCCCTTCTCTTCAGGAAAACCTGAGATTGTTTTTCCAAGATGTGCAGCTAAAAGTAAGCTGAAGTTTAGATTTATCAGCACTCTCTTTCCCTACTTTTTGCTTTACCTGCAGGTTTTCCCTTCTGCTTCCTTCACCTAGATCTTCTTTCTTGTGTCCTCCAGCCGTCACTTGCATTCAAAACCCTTTGCCTATCAGTGAGTTCCCAGCACCTTCAATTCCTTGTTCTAAATTATACTGAAAAATGCATCTTTCAGTGTAGTCTCCCCGTGATTGCGTTCCTAGTGTTGTTTTGAGTCGTACACACTTAGAGGTTTAATCTCTGATCTTGTAAGGAAGCTTGAGGGCACGACTTCCTGCAGGACTGGGGCTCTCATAAATTTAGAGGGTCAGGGATCCAGCCTCCCTGCGCTGCTCTTTGGTAAATATCTGCATGCCTGTATGCACTATACCATAGTCCTAAATAATTAAATTACTTTTTCAAGTCAAAGTTTACTCTAAATTATTGCTATGGTTTCATTCTACAAAGAGCTGATAGATCTTCCTTGGCAGGCTTTTTTATTTAATTATGCAAGAATTGTGATTACTTTGTCTTTTAAATGGCATTCTATTCCTCCCTTATATTCTAATTTAATATTAAATATTCCTGCTTTCCAATTTTCAGCTTTATTTCTTTTTAAAATATTCAGGAGAGTGAAACAACTTTAACTACAGAAAATAGGGCTTGTACAAATGAAGTAGGAGAAAGCAGCAGGGTTTCTCAGGGTTCTTGTGTGAATATATATGTATAAGTGAATGCACAGAATAGAATGGTATCCAAGCATCAGCACATACGTTTGTAATCAAATCTCAGTTAAGTTTAAAACTTGTTCCTTCTACTAAATATTTATATCCTCTTTGCAAATTCTGCCTCTCTGCTCATTACCAAATCTTTCAGAATGTGCCTAAACGCAAATCTTCTGATCGGACTCTTAATATGTTTTGTGTGGTCTTTATTTAGACTGGAAACTTGCTACAGTAGGAAATGTCGTACAAAAAGCCAGCTACACTGTCTCATTTCACATCCAAATTCTTCTCCCACACCAGCTGTGTGTGTTTGCCTAGCAGCAAGTCTCCTGTTAATGAATGACTTGTTCTCATTAGCCTGTCAGGCCGGCTGTGTAGCCCGCAGTTCCCGCTTGCACACAACAGTGCTCCTTCCCGTGTAGCTTCTGGTAAATCAAATCATGAGATACAAAAAGCCTTGTGTCTCTGAGTATGACCTTTGTGCTTTTAATCATTAACTAAACGCCAATATAAAGCAACTAGCTGATGGGTAAATATATTCAACACGAGCAGAGACATGTGGACATCTGCTTGCAGGCTTTAACACTGGCTGCCACTTCTGAGCTTCCCTCTGGAAAGGGGAGAGGTAGCTCCCTGATCAGCAGAGCCAGAGGAGCTGCACACTCTAGGTTTGTGCCATGAAGCTGAGATCCAGAGCAGAAACTCCGATACCTTGGAGAGCTTCAAAACTTGGCTGGATGAGGCTCTGAGCAGCCCAGTTTAACTTTGAAGCTCTCTCTGCTTTGAGCAGGAGGCTGGGCCAACTTAATCCCCAATTTAAACTGTTCTATAATTCTAATAAAAGATGAGTTCAGCTGCAGGTTTCCTCCATTCCCGGACAAAACTCCCAGGAGCTGGCCATCCCCGAGCTCTCTGTCTCATCTGATTTGGGTAAAATCGGCTGACAGGTTCCAAAGTTATTGGAGCCAGAAAGCAGGTAGGCCGGACAGCCAGGCAGGCCCTTCTCCGCGAACATACATACGGCAACCGTATAAGCCTTGTTTCCTTCAGAAAACCAGAAAACTTGTCAAACGTGCGTCTAATGAGGCCTGCAGTCATGGCATGAGCTCCCAGGTGCAGTCAACCCGAAATCAGACCTCCCTGGAGTCAGCAGCACATTCCTCATGGCTGAGATATTCCTGCGCAGCCAGAACCGCACGGAGAAGTCAGGGCGTTTAACAGTAAAACGAGGGCATCTTCTCTCCGACAGAGATTATATCATTGTGCTCTCATGAGCATAGTTCAAGACTGCTTGTCTGTCTGCCTTTCCCTTTTTGTCTTCTTCTTTCTGAGCGTTTGATCACACTGCAAAATCAGCATGAGTGATCTCAAGTTTTTGCTGCAGGTCTTTGTGATAAAAGGCAGCTGTACGGCGCATTCGAAACTTATGCTGCTGGGAGAAAAGTTGTTCTGCCTTGAATGCACTGTGCATTATGTGTAATTCTGAGATTCCTGTGCACCCAAACCAGCTTCATCTACCAGCCCAACATCTTTTCTGCAGTGGCTCCGGTGCACTGTACTTTTCTGAGCAGCTAAATGACTCCTTTCGAGTTGGTGGCAGCAGATTATTCTATTTCCTTCCAGCATGTAGAGAACACACCTGTCTTCACCTGCTTTTGATGGGCCTGGAAACACTGTTTTTGTGTTCTTGGGAAAGAGCTTCAGAGCACTTCTATTTTCTGCCTTGCAGGGAAGCAGAAACTGTGAAATTACCGGCATCCTCTGTGTTAGCATGTTCCCTGGAGCTGCTATACTGCGCAGTGTGAAATGGAGATCGGCCTCAGGGATTTGCTAATGATGCATTCAGTCTCAGCAGGGCACATGCTCATTCCTGGGGAGTTACTGAATTAACATTTACAATTCTACGCTTTTCCCCACATCTCCCTGGTCTTCCCCCAGCACAGAGGTCCTGTGTGTCGGATCCTCTTCTCGTGACATCCCATTTGGAAGAGCACCAGAAAGCTTTCAGCTTGGATCCTTGCTCCTAAGGTCATGGTCTGCAGTAGCCCCAGGCCAGTGATTCTCCTATGACTCATGCCTGAACAGCAAGCAGCACTGTGAAACGAGGCCGTTAGGTGCATTTTCATAGCAACAAAGCAAAGGTTTCTGCATTGGTGATTGCTGCTGTGGGTGCTGGAAGCCCTTATGCCCCCAGGTGAAGGAGCTCATGAATAGGAAGCAAGGAGCAGATAGTGAGGAAAGCATCAGTGGAAGAAACTGTGGGGAGTTGAGCACTGCTGGTTGCCCTGGTTGTGCTCGCTTGGTCCCTGCTGCAGAGATACAGCGATGGGTAAAAGATAAGATGAACTCGCTCAGGATTTACCCTGCACTCCCGTTTGTGTGTCACTTTATGTTTCTCCAGCCACTTTATGCAATAAAGGAATTTTTTCTTTTTTTTTTTTTTTGTGGGACAACAGTTGAACTAACAGGAATACTTTTACTCTATTTCATATTAACTTGCTAGCAAAGACAAGACTTCTCTTGCATGACCTACATGCCTGAACTCAGAATCCCTCTCCCGGACCTGCCATCTTCAGGTTTAAATCCTTTAAACAAGCTCAAGTTTTCATCTCCCCATCCATATTTCCAAAGCATGTAAGCCTCAAGGCACGGGGCCAACAACGGAATATTGCTGAACACAAAGATGTTTTTGTGACCGCATCAGCTCAGCCCAATGCAGATCGACTGCAGCAAACCCTGCTGACTGCTTCACCTCCCAGTGCAGTTGTATTATCTCTTCCAACTTTTGCTAGTCCTCAGCTGACAGCCAAAGCTCCTCTTGCAGGGAACAGTTCTGTTAAGTCCGATCCTTTTGTTTTTCTTCTTTGAAAATTCTGGCGAGAGCTGCCGGAGACTCAGCTGTCACACAGATCCATCTGAATTCGGGGCTTTGGATGTGTTCCTTCAGGCTTGTCATCTCCTTCAATAAGCGCTGCATTGTAGCAAGCCCATTCATTCTTTACTGCTCCACTGGTTGCTATGGCCAGAGATGCCAAGTTTCAGTCTGATTCTTTTGGGAGACCAGACATGACAGGATAAAAAATTTGGATTTTCTTTCTTTTTTTCTTTTCCCCCAACTTTTTTTTTTTTTTTCTTATTTTTGATTGTGCTTTTGACCCCTACAGCTTTCTCACTTACCTATCATCGTCCAAAACTCCTTTCCAAGGCAGCTTGGAGTTCTGCCCTCTCCAGACAGACATGTGTAACTTGTAGCATCCCCCTCCTTTACCTGTTTTAGCAGAGAACTGGGCAGGGAAGTAACATATGTAGATCCCCTAACACATGTAGATTCCCTAACACACGTGGATTCCCTAACGCATGTGGATTCCCTCCTTGGCCAGGTATTTCCAAAGTCAGAAGCAAAAAGGAACAGATGGAAGCGGCCTTGAGCAGAGAATAGGGAGGCTTTTGGCAGCAGAGCTGCCAGCACGTGGTGTTTCCATCCACCTCGAGCTCGATGGAGGCTCTCGCAGAAGGGAAAGCAGCAGGTCTTGCTGCGTCATTGCCATGGAAACAGCCAAAAAACGGTTTGGACAGATTTAGAAATGTCTCCTGCCTGGGACTGTTCTCGGTAGATGCCATCTATGCAGACGTTAAAAAGAGGTGGCAAAGAAGAATGCCTGGCAATGAGAGCTGAAAGCGGGTTCGTTTCTTAGTTCGTGTCGAGGAACCAGTCTTCCATGGCTTTATGAACATGCTGCCCTCTACATCCTATTTTTGAGGAGAGTTATTTTTCTCAATATCCTCTTACTTTGGGGGACTGTTATTGTCTTTAGATCAGTGACTTTTGGCAATGTGATTCTAGCTGCCATGTGGATGCTTTGAGATTTCTCTTTGATGTTCCCTGTACATCTTGTAAACACTGGCTAACTATATTACATTTCCCTGAACCTTCTCTCCTGGAGAAGTTACCAAAACACTCATCTTTCATCTCATGCTGGAATATGCCCTCACAGCCCTGTTCCTAGAATTGCTTCTGCTTCTAGAACTGGAAAGTAGAGGAAGCTAAGAACTTCTCCCATGTTGTAAAAGTTAAACTGCCCGTCCTGGCCCAGGCTCAAGCAACGTGCGCAGACTCTGCTGGAGGAATGGAAAGAGGAACCTGGCGAAATTCAGTACTGTGTTTCTACAAAAATATATATTATATATATATTTAGAAAGCCCTTAAAAGTGGTGAGTCAATACCATTAACTAGACCTGTTTGTTCTGGAACTAATCTCTGGTTGACTGCACATTTTAGGCAGTGCATTCCTGCTGATAAAACTTCAGAGACTCCCTCACTGAGGCAGTTTCAAGCTTTTCATGCAATTTTAATAAGTGGCAGAACATGCTGCAAAATAAATCTGAGGCAGCTTTGAGCTGGTGCTCCAAGGAGAATGCTTCTAATGGCATAATGTGGTTGGGACCCCGGTGAAATTGTTTCTGAGCCTGACAGAGGGGGAAAGCTGCCTGTGGTGCGCAAAGTAAAGAACAGTTGCAGGAAACACAGCTCAGCTTAGCAAGGGTATCCCATAATTACACAGATTCAGTATTTTCCCTAACTTGGTGTTCAGAAGATAAGGAGGATCTCCTTTTTAACGATACTGAAGAAATGGCCTTTTCAGTAGCAGAAAAAAAAAGTGTTACTACACCACCCCAGCTGGGAGGATTAATCTGATTGATTACTTCAGAAATGGCAGAGAAAATTGTTTGACAGCCAGAAAATAATGTAGGTTTCCCCTTTTCAGACCTGAGCAATGGGATCACAGCAGTGGGGCTGGCTGATGTGCCTCCTTTTTGGTCAGGCTGAGAAGTTCAACCCTTGATTTGCTGAGCTCTGAGTGGACAGCCCAGTAGGGCTTCACCCTTTAAATACCTTCTAAAGGACCATTTCAGGTCAGGACCGTTTTTCCACTAAGGAAACCACTGCCCTCTGCTGAAAGACACGAGCTTGTTTCTTTCCGACTCTTCCGTCTGCCAGGAAGAAAATAAAAAAAAAAAAGTTAATTTTTTGCTTGGAACGTAAACACACATTTGGAACATCACCACTAGGAGTTGCTCTCCGAGCCTCATTCCTGCTGCTGCTTTCTTCTCGCAGAAGTCTGCTAAGCTCAATCTCTGTCGCCAAATATTTTGAAAACTGTATTCCTCACCCAGAGTAAAGAGGAACAAGGGTAATTGCATGCAAAATCTTGATATGGTGACAGTAGGAACTGTGAAAATTTGAACCAGAGCTTTAAAAAATAATCTTTAAAATTTATAAACACATGAGACATCCTCAACAAAGTGATGTCTGCTGGAGCTAGTTTTAGTTTTTCGTGCCAAAAGTCAGTCACGCATTAGTGACGAGTCTGAAATCCTCCACAGATTCTTAAATGTCATTTTTAACGGCAGCACTTGGCTGTTTTTAAATTTTCATCTCAAGTCTTGGTGTCATTTTTTCTAGTTTTACAAAGATGGAAGCTCATTTATTGCTACACTTATAGCCAGCTGTACATTATGCGTTTAGTTTCATTATCATTTTATTAGTATTAGATTAAAAGGTTAAAACTGTAACTTCAGAAGAAGGCAGAATGTGTACAGCATTTTGTACCACTTGAGGGAGCTCTTTCATTAAAACTCTAGGACATTGTGGTGGTGCCTTGCTATTCTTTACATTAATGAGAAATTATAAACTGTACTTTTAAGCAGTATAATGTGGGAAATACTATACACTAAATTAAAAAGTGTGGAAGTGTTGCAACGCTTGGATAACTGACTAAAAAGGCCAGGGAGAAGTTGGATAGCTGACTATAAAGGCCAGGAGAAGTTTTAAAGGAATTAATCAATCCAGTTAAAATCAGCAGCAATAAATGCAGGCATCAGAAACCGCCATAGCTACTTAGTACCTGAAATGACTGACACCAAATACCCTAAAATAGAAAATAAATCTGAGTTACACAGAATTAAAAATAGGCAGTGTTAATCACCTCAGTTTTGCAGCAGTGCCAGGAATGGCAGAAGGGAACGGCACAAGACACGGATTTTCCAGCGGGATGTGAAAGCCTCATCCCTTTGCCTCCCCACTTCTCCAAGGATAGATCCCCTCCCAGCCACAGTGTGGATGTGTCCATCCACCTTGGCCACTATGTAGGTGTAAACATAAAGGATTTTCTTTATGCTCCCTCCTAGCTGGTCAGTTTAAGGTAGGTACAGCCAGTGTTCACTGCGTGACCGGCCCGAGGGCTGGCACACGATGTGCACACAAAACCAGGGGGAAAGAAAAGAGAGATGCTGCAGAAACGCAGCAAAGCAGAGGCCGAGCAAAGGGCCGTGGTGTCGAGGTCAGTGCTTCCCGTGTCAACGCTCGGATGTGACCCCGCGCTGACGCGTCCCGGGACCTGCGAAGCCGCCCGCGCCTCACAGCACCAGGTGCAAGAGCCCTCGTGCACAAAGCGAGACGGCGAGCAGCGCGGTGAGGGGCAGAGCTCGCGAAGTCACCGCAGGAGTGGTTTTTAAGAGGTGCCCATAAAATGTGATGGCACCTGTTCCTCTGAGTAAGAAAAGCACATTCTGCAACTCGGAAGGTTACGTCTGCCCTCCTTTTGTTAAAAACATCTTTGTCCTGCAGTAGGGTTTTACTGATTTGGTGGAACAGCTCAGTGAACAGCACACTGATCTTTAGGGCACTTCTGGAGGTTTCTCATTTTTCTTTCCCGCTCGCTCACCCAGCTCACATTGGCACCACCAGACACGTCCACATAGAGAACTAGTAGGGAGCAGCACTTCGGCATCAGGGCACCAGTGGTCATGCACGGCCTGGCTTTAGGGTAGCTCAGAGAAACGTATGAAAATGGGATTGCAGCCCTCAGTGGCTCCATTACGTGGAGGTCCCCAGGGGTATCCATGCAGCTGTTGCATATTTTAATGTTTCCAGCAGGAATCCTACTAAGCAGCCTGGAAGATGGGTGGTGGGTTAATATTGTAGTTATTGTGCCCTGGATGAATCTCCTCCAGGTTTTTCATTTAGTGGCCCTGTTCAGAGTCCTCAGAGGTTATTGACAGCAAAGTCCAAACAGACCCAACAGAGTTAAACATTAAAAAAAAAATGTTTCTCGGGTATACATTGATCAAAACTAGTTTGTTTTACCAGGAGAGCACAGGACTGATAGGGCAAAGTGTGACAGAAACCACAGAATAGTCAGAAATAGCTTTGGGACGACCTCTCCCGGCACAGCTAAATAAGAAACATGCATCAGCCGGCGAAGTTGTGGGAAGAGGAAAAGGTAGGAGCCTGCTGGGAGTGATTTTGCTCTCCCTCTTCTGGGAAAACCTTCCCATTTGCGCTTGTGAAACGCAGCTCCTGGGAGGTTACTAGAGTTTGTTTGCCTGCTGTGGGGGCGTTTCCAGTGACTCACAGGCTGTCATGTGCCTGCAGAAAGCAGGGCGTAAATCTGGGCTTTTCACCCAGTTTTTGATGCCACTGATGACACTCTTCCTGGCTCTGTGCCATGAGGGTCCATGAGGGCTCCCTCCTCACTGCAGAACCACTGCTCTTCCCCTCACAGGAATTATTCTCTCTAGAAGGTCCCTGGGGTGAAGCTTTTGGCTTATTTATCCTATGGCAGAAAACTGTCTGAAAAAAAATAGCAGGAAAGTGTTGGTTGGTGCTACTCAAATTGGCAGGTGCCTCTCTTACAATTTCCCTTCAGAAATACTGGCAACTTCGTGCAAACTGTGAAAACACCCAGTTTTACCGGATGCGCCATGAGGACGTGGACACACGAAGCCCGGAGCAGCCGGGGGCAGCTGGGCCGAGGATATGCGAGGAGCTGCGGGTGCCCCCAGCCTTGACGTGTCCTCCCGCTTCCCTGGAGTAGCTTCCCGCGTTTGTTTAGACATGGGGCGTCCGCCGCCAGCCTTAAGCGCGGCGGCGCGAGCGGCCGTTGGCGACGTGAGCGGCCGTTAACGACGCGAGCAGCCGTTAACCGACGGAAACCGCCGTGGGCGGGGGGCGGGGAGAGAGGGACAGCGACAGGCGCCCCCACGTGCGCCTCACGTGCCACTCCCCCCCGCCGGCCACGCCCGCCGGCCAATGGGCGGCGCCGTCGGCGGCGTTGGCCCCGCCCCCTGCGCGGTGACGTGCGCGCGCCGAGGGGCCGGGGCGGCGCGCGCGCCGAGGCGGGAAGCGGCTGCGCGGGGAGAGCGGCGGCCCGTGAGGTAACGCGGAGGTAACGCGGCGGCAGCGCGGGGCGGCGGGGCGGCGGGGGAGCGTCCCGGCCCCGGTACCGCCGCTGCTACCGGCCTCGCCGCCCCGCCGGGGCCCTAGGGCTCGGCGCGTCCCGGCCCGCCCCCTCCCCTCCGTCTCTTCCTTCTCGGGTCAGGGGCAGCACGGCGAGACGCTTCCGCTCCGGGCCGTTAGCGGGAACGGAGCCGCCTCGGGCAGCTCTGTGGGAAGGAGGGCGATTTCCCGTCTTTATTTTAGTATTTGACTTAATTTCCCCCGCTTCTTGTGCGGTCTGCGTGTCGCGGTGAGCGCCGGCCTGGCCTTACCATCATGCCGGCGCCTGTCCGTGCCCCAGGACGAAGGGAGAAGCCGCGGGAGGCTGGAGGGCCCCTGGCTCGGGGCAGTTACTTAGGGTAACCCCGCCGCAGCGGGGAGAGGGGCCGGCTGCCTGGCCAAAGCCCCTGAAGCGCGGAGGTTTCAAGGTGCAGCCTGTCTGCTAAGGCGCAGTGGTTACGGGCAGCGTTTGGAAAGGCACGTGGGAGAAACTCTTGTTTGCTGGTGCCCCTCTCCAGGCACTATAATGTGGTCAAAATAGTCATAAACTCAGTGGGTTTCTGTTGGGCACTTGGATAATGGGGTGTGTTTGTGGTTCCCAATGTGCAGCAGGCGCCCAAGTGGGACGAAAGGGGTGAGGGTTTCCCAGTTGTGGGCACAGGCTTCCTCCTGGGACTCATCCTGGTGTGATCCACTGGCACTAGCAGAGATTGGGGGGAAGGTCTGTCATAACATTGTAATGTTAGACCTCTTTTTCCTGTGGAAGCTGCACAAGGACAATGTTTGTGTCTTCCTAGGTTCCTCAACAAAACTCTTCTCTCTTGGCCATGTGAAATGTGTTGCTTTGCTGCAGATTTACATAAAGTTCAGTTATCATCACAACTCTCTTGTCTAATCACTTTAACTCTTTTCTGCACATGATTCTTCCTTCTCCCATCCTGGATCTCTTCTGATTTCTTTCTGTGAGCTTTTCTGTCAAGTACTGCAGCTACCCCTACAGTTACACTGGATATGAAGGAGTATCGTTATCACCCCTTGGTTAGGATAGAGAATATGATGATAAAAGAAACCAACTCTGGTGCCTTTCATGGGAGGGATGTGCTCTGAAGAACAGTGTAGCTTCAATGGGGAGACACGGGAGATGCTCCCTGGTGGCCCCAGTACCCCCTGTTACCCCATGGGTAATAGGATTTGGGGCATCTTGCATATGTAAGAGCAGAAGTGTTGAAGTGTTCACCTGTCCAGAGTCTCCTTACAGTTATAAGCCCCTAAGTGGGGAGGCAGAATGATTCTTTGTGCTGAAAAATGGGATAGTGTCCGTACTTGTCACCGTCTGGTAAAGGTGGGAGGTGAGTGGAATCGATGTCTTTGTGCTGGTGATTGTGTTGCAGTTAAAGCCAAAAGGGTTATTTAGGAAGGTGGCAGCAATAGCTGTTGACAGAACTGGCAAGAGTAATTATATTTTTGCCAAATTTTCCCTGTGTTTTGTAGTGCTAAAAAGGAAGGTGGGAGGTGGCTTTACTAGAAGGACAAACACAGGAAGCTGATGCCAAGACAACATGTAATCATAAAAGTCTCATTTCCCTCTTGCAGCAGTGCTGGTTCCAGTATTTTGAGTAAATAGGACCTTAAATAAGTACATTCCTCCTTCTCCTACCCCTACCAAGAATTTTCTGTGTTTTCTGCTTAACTCCGATAGTTCAGGTGTTCACTATGGACAGTTCTGTACTCAGCTGTAACTATTTGCCACCGAATCCAGTGTACTTCAAATGTGATTCTCTCTTCCTGTTTTTCCCTTGGTTTGCAATATGACCATTGTCTGGCTAAATAGAGTACAAGAATCTATTGAAGAAACTGCTTTTTCAGTAAAAAAAAAATGAAGGCTTGACAGAAAGGGGACTGACTCAGACAAGATCTTGCAGTTGATGTGCGTGTGGGGTGTTTCTTGTTTTGTTTTTTTTTTTTTTTTTTTTTTTTTTTTTTCCTCCTCTTGCAAAGCAAGATCTCTTGGAAGACAAATTTTGCCATCAAATTTGCTATCAAAGTATGTTCAAGGACTTTAAGATTCCCCAAAGAATTAGAAGTAACTTTAATTATATATTTAGAGTTTTAGTGGGGAGAATGTTTCTGGTAGTAATGAAGGGAAGTTTGATTGGCAATTGTGCTCCTTAATGTTTGCAGTAGGGAGAAAAAAGGAAGAAGTGTGATGCATGGTAAATGGCTGATGCACATGTGTGTTTGTTATCCCCTACCCTTGCTTTTTAATGGTAGGGAAAAATAACTCTACGCCAAAGAAGGCCCTGTAAATCTATTCGTAACAAGTGTAAAGAATAAATGAGTTTATTCATTAATAATTTCCTATCCCTTTTTTTTGTTCAGCTAGACAACAATGGCGGGTGAAGACTGTGTAAGAAAACGTCAGCCTGGCTCCACTATGACTGGCAGGACCTCTGAAAACGAAGAAAGGCAGAGGAGACCTGAGGGCGAGAGGTCGCTCCCGAATGCAAGCAATGGTGTGAGATTTTTAATGATTATTTTTATTTTTTGTTTAGGATTAGTTCTGTATCTAACCTGATCTCCTCTAAGGTGTTCTTCCCAACTCAAAGCTATTGAGTCTTCACTCTTTCAGTTATTTTGCTCTTAGACTGGTTTCAAACTGGTTTCAATGGGAGAGCTCCCTGGGGACCAGCTCCATTTCTCAGAAGATTTCTTGACTACAAGACAAGGTGTAATACAAGAACAAACAATTGAATTTGTGTTAATTTGTATTATGGCCACATCAGAGGTAATATGACTTGAGTTGTTTTTGTGGGTTTGTTGCAGTGGATTTTCTATCCATTGACTTGCAAGGAAATTGTATGGGTGTCTAGGTTTTGCCTGTGGACTCTATGGACCCTGCTAGTCTTGGGCTTGAGTTATGCTGTACCTTTTAGGAGCAGTTGTATTTTTTTTCAACAAAATTGTTGGAGGGAAAACTATTGCACAAACCAGTTGACATCACTGAAACCTTAAAATCTTATTCTACAGTGTTTTATACTTGTCAAAAATTACTGTTTTGATAATGCTATTTTAGAAGCTTTCAAGGAGTTAGTGGCTATTGGAAAACAAAATATAATGGGATTAGAGGCAGGCTCCTATTCAGTCATCTATGGAAACAACTTAATTTACATGTGGATTTGAGCTCTTGCTGTCTTGTGGATGAAGAATAAATATAGCTATGATAATTACCACTTGACAGATGGGTGTACCCCTTTTTGATAAGCCTTTTCATTTCTAATCCCTGTGAAATGCAACAATGTCATCTTAAAAGCACAAAAATGTGCTTTTAAACTTGAGTATGTGTAATGGGGAAAGTGATTTATTCCATAAGTATGTGAATTCCTTACAGCGATCTATAGGCCAGTTATCCCTTTTCTGTTAAGAATAAAATGTATTGACTGACCTGAACCTGTTTGGAGGCATAATTAGATCCATACATTGGCTTTAGAAAAAAGTTCCTGGTTCTTACATTTCTATAGTGCATGTGGGGTCTATGTGGGTTTTTTGTTTGTTTTTTTTTTCCTGCTCCATCAGTGTTGCTGGAAATGATCTCATTGCTTGCCAAGTTCTATGACTGAACAGTTTGTATTCAGGTCTATTCCCATTTAGAGTAAGGTGGAAACGCTCATAGCTTTGAGATTGCCAGAAGGACTTTTTCTGTCTTTGTGTTAGTCTTGTGATGATTCAGCCTGTAATTTTACTTCCACAGAGTAGCTGAATTTCAGTTTCATTACATATCCTTTTTTTTCCCGTGTTGTATTGCCTCCAATGTCATATTTAAATAAATAATTTTCTATTGACATAGAGTCAACAGTCTAGGCAGTGACAATCCCTTATTGAGAGTCAGGCATCCTTAATAAGAGTAGTCTTAAAATGTGTAAATGAATCTAAAACTGTTCTGCTTAATGGGATATTGATCATAATGCATTACCTGTGGGAGAAAAGCTGAAATGGTTGCAGTAGGAACTAGCTGGAGAGATTTTTTTTTATAAGGTTGGAGAAGACATAGCTCTTCCGTATGCGACTGAGATCCTCTAGAATCCTGAGATTAGACCATTCAAAATAGCACACTGATGGCTGTGGAGTTTGCTTTTCTTTCCCTAGAAATCAGGAAAGATTGCGAGTCTGGTGACTGGTCTGTTAACAAGCTTTATGGCATATCTTTGTTTGCTAGACTAAGCCTATTCAGTAAAGCTTGTCTTGAAAAGCAGTTGTTATCTTCTAAGGAAGAGGTTGCTATGGGTCATTCTTGGTGCAAAAGTTCATAGAGCTGCATGAATAGTGTGTGCCTACTGAGGAAGGAGCTCCAGAGCAGAGATCAATCCAGAAAGCTGCTTTACTCTAGGTGTCTGACCTGCAGCAACAAGCAAGTTGTACAAGCTACTTCTTATGGATTAATTAATTTAGGATTAAGCTGAATTGAGTTTCTTGGATGTATTTCAGGGAGATGGATCTAACTGTTGTCACTTTTAATCTTAAGTGGATTCTAGTAATAAAACAAAAAACCACTAGGGACACGGTGGCTCTCTACAAATTAGAGAATGCTGTTCCCTCTTGCTAGCGAAGAGTCTGTTTGGGTCCCGTGTTCCTGTAGGCTTGACCCCTGGACCGAGCCCCTTGCCAGACTGTGTTGCAGTCACATAGATCCTGTGACCTCTGTTCTTAGGCAGGTTTGCTGCACTGTGGAGTCAGTTCAGTCATAACTTGCTTCTGCCTGCTGAGTGGCCCAATAAGTGAGCATAACTCAAAATAAGGCTTACTAGCATCCAGTTACTATGTGTTGTATTGCAGTGGACGGCAAAGCTTCCCTCTTTGCAGTAGACTAGCACTGCGGTGGCTTTAATGCAGCTGTCCTTCAGAAAACATCCCCAGTGATTAGAGGAGCCTTGGAATCCAAGTATTAGACAGTAACAGGAACTCCTGTTGGTATTGCTGTAGCCTCACTAGTGATAACTTGCCCAATCAAGAAAGATTAAGGATAATATTTTTAAACCCTTCTAGGGTAGAACAATATTGACTATAAAAGTATCAACTTGTAACTGGGACTTTGCAATGAGATCCTGGGGAAAGTGCTTCTGGACTGAGAGTGCGGTTTGTGTAGTATGGCATTTTTTTTTTTAAGTTTTTGTTTTTGTTTTTTGTTGGACATAATTTTGTCTGGTGTGGATACCTGTCCAATCCACCTGGGAAACAATTTTCTTGAAGTACACGTGACTATGAACTGTAGTTTATTATTATATAATTGTCTTAGCTTTTCTGCAGAGAAGCATTCTGTCCTGAATGTTCTGTGGTGGTTTGCACAGCAGTGATTTCTCTGCATTATCCTAGCTGCTCCATAACAAATGCCCTGCCACGATGCTGTAACAGTTGGACAGGGAATGGCTCACAGTGCTGGACTGCAGGCAGCTGCTGTGGTTGCTGAAGTCATCACAAGGTGAAACCATGATACTGCATAAAAGTCCTTCCTTTACTCAAATGACTTAGTCCTGTTTGTGCCCTACAGCCTGTTTGGCTGTAGTTTCAGACTTAGTGGTTAAACAGAATTTCTGACTGCTTTCTAACACAGTTCATGTTGTAGAGCCTCTTCAATAGAGAGCTGGATAGTTTAATGGAAACTTTTTGCTGGATCCCAAGCTACAGCACTAACTCATTTTCTGTAGTCATCCCAATGTCACTTGTCCATAGAATGTACACTAGTAAGTTGAAAAATGGAAATGTGATTCTGTAAAAGTTTGTATGAAAGTACATTTCTCAAATATTTATCAATAAGAACGTTGCTCAGTTTTCAGGTGATCCTTTTTTTAGCCTGGTTTCCGAAGGCAACAAAGCTTATTACTCCTTTCTTCTTCTGACATTTGGAATTTGGAGGGGTGCAGAGATGTCAAAAATCTTGGGAGAATCTATTCCAGCAAACCCAAGATAAGTGATCACTACCAATACCCCTTCTGATGGGAAGGGAGCACAACTCCCTTCAAATTGCAACTTCCCTCTGTGCAGCAGGGCTCTTTCAAAACAAATACTGCTTCAGTCTCCTGTGGAATTTGCTACTTTTTCATAATAATCTTCACTTGAGATTTTCTTAGGGACTTTTAATTATTTCCTGGTCTCTTAAGACACATCCTAGATTGCTTTAAATGCTAGGATTGTGCTTACTTGTCCTATGCAATCCAACTTTTGTAATAATGCTGCGATCCCTAAACGGTACAGAGGAAGCTAGCTTTCCTTTTCAGGAGAACGGATTCAGATTTCTAATAGTGCACAATTTCTTTTGGACAAAACTGTGATGATTCCCTCAAATGCTCTTTGAGGCTGTAAGTGGTAGCTTGCACAACAGAAGATGAATGACTCGGAAAGGGGCTGAATTGCAGCTTCTGTTTCCTGTCTAGTGACTTAGTGTGAGTTAATTGGGCAGTGCTTGGAATGACTTGTCTGATGGCTCTTCTTTTTGGGAGACTTTTTTTTCTTTTTTTTTTTTTTTTTCCCTCCTGGACAAGAGGCAAGCAACCTTACAATCTGTTTTACTTGCTTTTTTACATGGGTGTACTAAAGAAATTTAGATCTTGATTTACAGCATTTTTACACCTTGTATGTTTCTAACCTGGGCAGTGTTGGCATGGGTGGAATGACAAAGAAGCCCGTGTGCGATTTAGCAGTTATGCGATGAGTGTCAGATCTCTCTTTTGCGCAATCATTAAAGACATACTTTGGGTGTCTGTAAAACTACGTCCATCCTTTAAAACCTTTTAAATCAAAAAGAGTTTTTATTTCCTGGGAGAGACTTCTAGGCAGTGGCAGTAACTAAGGCTTCAACTGCAAGTTGTGGCAGGAAGTACGTGGTTCAAGTTATAGATATTTATTTGTAGCTCAGCTTATAAAGAAAGTAGCACAATTTTTAAAGTTTTGTGTGTCCCGTCCTCTGTGGCACTGTTGAACAGCTTCCAGCAAACTTCTCAGGGTCTTAAACACTGGCAGCTGCATAGAAGAGAAAAATACAAGTTCCTACATTTTATTTCTTTTTTTATTTTTATTTTTTGGAAGTTTGTGTGCTGCAAGTTTAGTAGCACTTTCTGTGCTGCTGTCTAGCAGACAAGGACGTGATGGTTCTTGTTGCTGTGTTAATGGGAGGGTATTAACACCATTCTGAAGTAGGGAGCAGATGCATACAGGGCAGTTCTGCTCATGGGAAAGCTTGGTTTTGGCGAGGGGAGGAGGGAGCATTTGATTTCAGCCAAGTGCACAAGCTGAGTGGCAAAAAGGCCTGAAACAGCCTCTTACACTCCTTTGAATCACTTTCCACAAACTGCTTTCACTCTAACAATGTGATAAGCTTAAATACTGAGTAATTTGCTGTAGTGAGAGATGCTTAGCAACCAGGAATTCTCTTTTTTTTTTTTTTTTTTTTTTGTGGAAACTAATCTTTAAATGCAGCCAAAAATCAGTGTTAGTAATTCTTGTGCTTATTGCTGTATTACAAGGTTGCTAAGTAATGAGTTGCTACCACTGGTCCGTTCTTCAATCTACAGCTTGAGCTTGTGTACCAGTTCTTATAGACAAAAAGTCACTTTGCTGCTTGATATGAAGTGAGGGGAGTCAGACTATTGCTGTCAGACTGAGGTGCCTCACAGAAACACCTCTACCTAAACTGCAGATCTGGTAATTCAAGTTTACTGAAACAATATTACCAAAATTTAGTCTGAGACTTTTTTTAGACATGGCAATGTTATCTTAGAAACTGAATCTAAAAGTTGCAATACTGAGTTACTATAAGTGGCCGTTATAGCCACTACTGTACCTAAGGGCACACAAAAATGAAGGTTTTCTGGTGGAGTAGTATCTCTTTATGCTAACCAGTATTTTAGCTGGTGGATATCGCTGTCAGTCTTGGTTTTCTTTCATATGCCAGAATCTCTTTTAAGTAACTTTTCTGTATTTTAGCTCTCACTATTGTGAAATAAAATAGCAGGTAATTTGTCAACAGGATGTAATCACCGCAGACAAGCGTGGTCTTTATACACAACTTGTCTGAAATGGTAGTTTGAATTGCATACATTGTTCCCCTTGATGTGTATAATTTTCTTTACGTGTATAGTTCCTTATGCAAAAGACAGGTGGATTTTTGAACTTCTAAATATCAGTGAGATATTGGTAATGACAAAGTCAAATGATCATCATGACATAATTAGACCTAATTGTTTGCTTAAGTGATAAAGCATATTGAGGAACACAGACCAAAGTCTAATATCTTGGTGGATCAAAAGGGTGGGAATAACTAGGTTTCAGTACCAGCTACTATTCCGACTTGCTGTTCTGCCTGTCTTCAGAGCTGCTAGCTTACTGTGTTTGTACAGATGGTCCTTACTTGACCACCTTGTCTATTAACAACACAGAGACCTCCAGACAACCTAATCTTATGTCTATTTCACTGAGCATAAGATAAAGCCCTGATAAAAGATCAGCGCACTTGTATATGGCCTTCTGGGGGTTGTTCTAGTTGCTGTTTCAAGGCTGAACACGTTTAGAGACCTTGAAGACTTGCAGAGTTGCTGATGGAAAATAAAGCTTTAAAAGTCCAACATGTTATCAGCTTTTCCCCGTCTTGCAATGCTGTGCTTCTAAAGGAGAGTCTCAAATATTTGCTTATAGTTTATAAGCTTCATGCAGCTTACTTGTGAACTTATTGGAACCTTAGTAGAAGCTAAAAGCATTTATGAAAAGTACTGGTGTCTAAGCTAGCAGATGCTACTGCTTGTGTTTTCAGTCATGCAGGTCATATCACTGAAAATACAACGGTTAAATATTTGCTTTCCTTCCTTAGGCCGTGTTGATGTCGACCATGTGATAACAAGGAAAATGCAGCTAATAGCAGAAGCTGAGGTAAATATGCTCTAATGGATGCTGGTGGAGAGAAGGGGGATAATTTGCCATGGATGTCACTTTGCTCCAGGACAGTGCCTCTCCAGCTCTTCTCAGGAACATCCCGAGAGCAGGGATTCATTTATTTTAATACTGCCTGCCCTTTATCCCCTCATCATACTTTTTCTCGCTTTGCACAAAAGAAGTAATATTATCAAAATGCAGTTCTCTTACGTGTCCAAAAGAGTAAACTCCAAAGATAAGAGTGAACTTTGAGGCCTGTCATAAAGTTGAACTTCCCTCGCTACTACCTTCTGGCAATACGATTGTCCGCTGACCCTGCTGTGTTTAACAGCTTGCACGTTTAACATTTAAAGCGCTGTGTCCTGCCATCCACTGAATAATAGCAAACCTGTGCCCTGTATCCTACAGTTCCTCTTAACTGTTGAGAAAACCTTCCTGAGCTTTTGGCCTACTCTTTCTCATGGAGCAACACTTGCATTTTTCTTCCCTAAGGAAACAGCGTGAACATGTTTTGAGTTTAAGCTGCTATTGTCTTAGCTGAGATGAGGTGTTTGTGCACCTTTCCAAATTGCTCTGGGAGAGACTGTGTGTGCCCAAATTACACGCAGTTAGTTTACAGTGTGCCACTCCCTCTCTGCTATCCATTGTTTCTTAGTACACAGCTTCTCCGGGGCAAATTGTCCTGCACTCTTGCTTCATTTTACTGCAGAGATTTCAGTGGTAAAGGTGAAGTCATCCAATGTCACAATCCTATACGCAAGTTAGGGAAAGAATGTTTATAAGTCAGAAGGAAAGTGTCCTGTACCTTTGAGCTATTTCCCTGTATTACTCTTTCCTCCCCTCATAACTGGTAGTAGGTTTTGACTTCACATCAGAAATAACTAAAGAGGCAATAAAATGTGATTGTAATTAAAACAAAACTGAAGAGTGGGTAAAATACTGGAGAGCTACTGCAACTTTTCTTTCAGCGGCGAACTGCAGGGTTATTTGGCTTAACTTCCTCTGACTTCTGATCACTTTAGTCAGCTTCTGCTTTTTATGGCATAGCAGTCTTCTCATACTTGCCTCTGACTGTAATGGCTGGTTTATTTTTAAAATTGAATTACAAAGCTGAGTGGATTTGCCTGATTCCTTAACTGGAAGACTTTTAAGCTTCCTTTGGGAAGCTCTTTCAGTGCTCTGAACTGGTGAGGCGTGCAACAGGGCTGCTATTGCTGTAGAAATTTGCTCCTAAAGGAGCAGGAATTTCAGCTTTTTTTTGAAAGGGGTGTGTGCTGTAAATTGAGATTATGTCAGGAGGCACTGATTTTGTTACAAGCTGTAGTACTAAAGTACCAAAGTATTCGAGCTCCTGTTTGTAAAGTGAGGAAAAGACACCTCACCTCTACAGGAGAAAAAATTGGACTCTACCCCTGGGAAGGCAGTTTTTGAGAGTAACCAGCTACTAAGAGTTGCTGTTTCATTAAGTACTGGTGAAGCTTGTTTGTTTTATATTGGCAGTTGCCAAATAGGGGAAAATTGATTTTAAGTTAAATATTAATTTCCTACTGCAGCCTCTGTTTTAAGAGATGTCTCGGTGTCTGACTGCTGTGGAACAGGAGAAACAGATGTGATGCTTATTTACTTCAAAGTCTTCTGAATTTATGTAGCTTCATGCCTGATTGCTGTACATGTTCCTGTAGGGTTAAACTTGTTGCTTGGCAATTGTCACATATTAGACGGTAGCATTCTGTAAGAATGCATCCTCCCAGGTTAAAACCTCTTGTGTCAAAAGAGGTAGTCGTAATATAGTTTTTTTTTTTTTTTCCAAGTCTACTATCTAAAATCAGTGTAAGCAGGTCTGGAAAATCAGAGCTCCATCACTGATTAGCAGTGTGAGTCAATGGAAACCAGCTATTTAAAAACACTGTGGAAAGTTCTCTGGGAGCCAGATCAGTGCTGCAGTTTAGAGCTAAACGCTCCTGATTTTAGTTGTCTGGGTTTTCCTTGCTTTGCTAAGCTTTATTCCTCTTCCTCCTTAACAAAAAAAAAAGCAGCTCCTCCTTTCTCTAGCATAATACTTGGTGAACTGTAGCACCTAGTGACAAGAGCCAAGTGTCACATGTAGCCCTTCCAGAATACAGCCAACCTCCCGCTTCTTTCTTGCCCTCACTGAAAATGAGTTTCTGACTTCCTATCTGCCTTAAAGATGAATCTGGGCAGAAACTGTGAAAATCCCAGGTGATTCTCACTAATAGACACTTGCCTAACAAAAAAAAATTACTGTGTTTCTAGTCAGTTCTTGAAACTTAACTGCATCCTTTGCTGCAGATGAGTGTCTAGCAAAACATTCTGGAAAGGTTTGGGAGCTCAAGGTTTGACTTTCAGTCATGTTTCATCACAAGACTCAAGCACTAGGAAATAAATATCTGCGTGAGGGTTTGACATTGACCAGCTGAATGCTCCAACGTCCTATAAATCACTAGATCTTCTGAAGTAAAGATATAAAACCAAATCTTGGGATCTTTAGGCTCTCTAAGCTGCACACAAAGTGAATGCATATTTTTTCTTTAGGGAGTTAATTTCCTGCTTTTTAGTCAGAGTTGCAAGTCAGACTTGCTGGGTCTTGCACACAGGCATCTTATCTCAATACAAAGAACAAGAGAATTTATTCTGCAGCAAAGCATATCTCTTCTTAGAACTTAGTTTTTCCTTTAGAGGGCTATATTAACTTGGCAATGGTAAAATGCTCAAAGTGTATCTTGCTTAAACTACACTTGTTGTGTGGGAGTTCTCCAAGCCTTCATGTTCCAAGACTAAACAGTAGATTCTACCCACTAGACCTCTGTGTAAATCTTTTCTGCTGGGTTTAATGTTAATGGTAATATGACTTAATGTGAAGTGTTTTCTGGGGCTCCCTTGATGAACTAACCTTTTTTTTTTGTGGGAGGAGGGTACCAAAAATATATGAAATCCCTGCCACTCCAGGTGTTGGTGAAGGCCAAACTGTTTACTTTCCTCCTCTGTGTTGCACCTGATAGAGAAGATAAACACTATTCAAAGTCCTCTGGCCTGAGGTGTATGAACAGGCCGTGATAAGAGCCTGATCTCAGCCAAGTTGGCACTAACTGTTGGCAGGCTGAATGGGAACGTTTTGGGGATGCCTTGCCCTGTCCTACCCTGGCACAGATCCCTTATGAAAATATACTGGAGGCTGAAGCACCTTGTTCTGTTTCCACTCTATCAGCAACTGAAGCCGGCTTTCATGAAGGAGGTGGACAGTCACTTTACAGAGTTTGTGAACAGCTTGGTGGCAAAATCAGCGCTCTTGGATTCTTCATCTTCCCTCTTTCCAGATCCTTGCTCAGAGAAGGACCTACACAAAGCCAAGTAAGTCAATTTTAGGTTCATCCTGTAACAAGGTTACGCATCCTGGGAGCTTTATTTTCTTTATAATCTTGAATGTTCATCTTTCCCGTTTGCAGGACTTTGAGAGCCCCTCCAGAACATGGCAAGATCTTTACTGCCAGGAGATCCCTCTTGGAGTGAGTAGCTTAGCTTTATTTTCTTTCTTTGGAAAAACTATCAAAAATGCCTCTGCTAGTAAAGCAGTCTCTTCTTTTTCCCTTCTGCTGTTCAAACCTCTGTGGACTAATTTATTTTTAATCTTCATTTCTTTCTAGCCCATTTCTACTACAACTTCCAGGGCTTTCCTAATGCAAACCTTAATTACTGTTTTCTCCTTATACCTGAAATGATGACTAAATATCATTTATTTGTGGATAAACTCAGAAAGTGACAGGCACGGAGACTGACTTCTGAATTTTGCATTAACTTTTGGTCTATTGAATTGGGATGGCAGTGATATCTTTATTACCTGACTGTGAGATGCTTGGAAAGCTAATGTGCTGGAGGTGTGGTTCTGTGCCCTGATACTGTTTGAATCTCTCCCTTAGTGAACTCTTTGAAGTGAGTCACATCAGGACGATCTATCACATGTTCATCGCTCTTCTCATTGTCTTCATCCTCAGCACGCTTTTAGTAGACTTCATTGATGAGGGAAGGTAAGAGCCCTTTTGGAAAAGCAGGGGGCAGCGTGAGTGGCTGCTTCCAGGGAAGCAGAGGTGCCTGAAACTGCACAGTGATGAAGGAAGGAGGAAATGTTTTCCTGGGATGCCCTTGCAGAGGGGAAGAGGGTGAACTGAAATGTTTAAAACACATGCTGAGATAGCTTTTGAGGTGAAGCGATAATCTCAAATCGAATAGCTAAACATTTGCAAAATCATTCAGATGTGTATTCCCCGAGGGCTGTGGCCAGTGCAGTTAAGTCAAATGTTTAGTTCTCTGACTGATAAGAGGGGTTTTTACTGAACTTTGGTTCAACCGGTGCTGCTAGCAAAACAGCAGCTTTCAACTGCCTGTTTTGGCTGAAGGGGAACCACGTTTAGAAAAACACTTCAGAACGTTGGCAGTCCCTTCTCTTGCTAGAAGTAGCAGTTCTGGAGAAACGTGCTTGTGCTTAGAGCCCTACTTTTTCCAGGGTGAAAACCCTCAAGGATATTGTACTCTATGAGTAGCCAATCATGAACAATGTTGTGAAAGACTGCTTTCCTCCTACTTGCTTGTTACTTTAAATAGTATCTTTTTGGCAAGCTGTATCAGCTGTAAACAGGTTGGTTTACTCACTTATCTTGCTGATTTGTCTTATCTTCAGTGTGTAAAGCTATAGTTGTCTTGATTATAATTGTCCCTTTTGTCAGCATATTAAATCTGGCTTGTGCCTGAATATTGGTACTGAATATTACCTAGTGAATTGTAACTTAATAGTAATATGGGCACTGGGAAAATGGGTATTTATCCCTATAAAAATCAAGTAATAGGGATAGCTTCTGTGTGATTATGGAGGAGGAAGAAAGCTGCTCTGTTCTTCTACCCAAGCTTGGGTGAGAAGAGCTGCTTATACATAAAAGTAAGCTCTGACTTTGGCTAGTCCTTCTTAAATTTTGATTAATGAAATGAAGTATCTAGTGTTCACATCTTTGGAATGATCATCTATAAGTGTCTCCAGAAGCTCTTTTGGACTGTGATTCAGCAGTGGGTTTAGTCGCATGCTACTGCTTAGCAGGGATGAGCTTGAGCACAGTCTTAAAGCACATGCTGGTCTTAATGTGCCTAAGTCTGTGGGATTTAAAGGTAAGCTGTGTTTGACAGCACTGATGACTTGAGTCCTTTATCTTCTACCTTCTGATGTCCTTCTTGATGGTTCCTTAAGTCTGCAGCAAACAGTCTTCTGCCTCAGAGCTGAAACTGCCCCAGGGGCTTCTCACTGAACTGTCCAACCACTATCACTGGGGAATTTGGCCTTCTCTTGCCATTAAGTTAAATAGAATTGTGTGTTAATGAAACAGTGGACACTGAATATTGTCTTTTTGTGTGTGCCTTCTAGGCTGGTCCTGGGATTTGACCTTTTGGTCTTTGTTTTTGGAAAGCTTCCTGTTGTCTTCTGTACTTGGCTCTGCATGTTCTCTGCCACGGTCGTGGTTCCATACGGCCTCTTCTCTCAGTGGGCCCAGGGCTACGGCAGTTCCTCCCACCGTGTTATCCGCTCCGTCTTCTACGGAATGCTGTTCACCCTCTTCCAGACGGTTGGACTGGGGCTTGGATCAACCTATGTCACTATAGCATATGCCCTGCCTCCAGCTTCCCGGTTTATTGTAATCCTGGAACAGGTGGGTCTCTGCCTTGTGTTTTTTGGGTACAGTGAAGACCCCTTTCAAATGGGAAGGGTCCCTTTTCCAATAGGGTCAGATGTGTGGGTGGATTTTTTTTGTATTCATTAAATTAAGCAAGAGCTCTAGATGAAGTTAAGATCTGAGGTGAAAATAGACTTCTGTGAGACAGAACAGAAGGTCTAATGAGAGAGTAAATAGTAAACATTATTTTGGCCTGGAAATTCCTCTTTTTACCCTGTTCAAGGACTTTATTATTGTTTTTGGAACACACTTCAAGGCTGAAGCATTTATTTCTGTCTTGTGGATGCTAAACACTTAAAAACAAGCTTAGGAACCCTTTGTGCCATAGTTTAAAGGAAGCTGTAACGTTCTTCTAAAACCAAAATAAAAACATAGCCAGCAAGGGGTTCCTGTTTTTTCTCCTCCTCGCAAGAACCAGCAGTGTAAGACAGATTCTCAGTAAGAGCAGAACTTTTTTTTTTTTTTTTTTTTTTTTTTAAAAGGGTGGATTTGTGTGTAAGACCTTTCAGACCATCAGGTTGAAACAAAAAAGGCTAGAGATCAGAGT
>JAUBNY010000328.1:76576-89337 GCA_032275445.1 Crypturellus soui | reverse complement strand
CTTACCTCTAAGGCTCACTCTCAGGACTTCAAAACATGCTGGGCTGTTGAAATGGATAGATTTATGTATTTCAAATTTAGATTAATGCTGACTTGCTGATGATTTCTTGATCTGTTTTGGTTTCCTTGCATTGGCTGTAGTCCTGTAAGTGTAAATGAAATACTTGGCTTTCCCAAGTCATGACCACTACTGCATTTCCCTCCTTGAACTATTCTAATTCATAAGTAGGCTAATTCATTAAATAGGCTTGTGGCCAGAGGAATCGGCCCTTTCATTTTAAAAGGAGTAAACTGGCGAAAGACCAGGATGTTGAGTGGGTTATTCTGAAATGCTGTGTTTATATCAATCATACAGGTCCGCCTTGTTATGAAGGCTCATTCATTTGTCCGAGAGAATGTTCCTAAGGTCCTGTCCTCTGTGAAGGAGAAGGCTGGTGAGTAACTTTCTACGCTTCCTCTGAAAGTTGGATGCAAAGGGCATCCCCTCCACTGCTCTGAGCTAGCCACGTGAATAGGAGACAAGTAATATTTGGGTAGGTGGCTGTGGGTAGGGAGCTGAGGAGGCTCTACACCAGCACTTTGCATTGTGAATTTTAGCCCAAATCTTTTGGTATTATACAGTTTGGTATTCTACAACTCTGGGTCTAAACTACTGACCCTAAGTCTTGCTTCAACAAGACTTGCCTTTCCCTGCTCTTGTCTGCAGAAAATGCAGACTTTCCTGCCACCTACTTCAGTGACCTAGTTGAAATGACAACAATTCTTGAAGCACGGACTCTTTCGGCAAGGCAGGTCAGAGCTGAGCATGAACCCCCATGTTGATAAGGGCTTCGGAGTTTCACAGAAATTCCCCTTGATAATTTTAACTTGCTTTATTTTCTCTGGATATCTCGCACATTTCATTCCAGACTAACTTTTTTGAGGTGAAATGGGTGATAGGTTGTAAAAGAGAATTACAGAGACTGAACCTTCAGTGCACGGTTTGAGTATTGCATTTTTCCCCCTTCTTCTAGGCCCTGTACCTATTCCTCGAATTACTCAGTACCTGTACTTTCTCTTTGCTCCCACTCTCATCTATAGAGACAACTATCCCAGGTAATGTAAACAATATCAATATAACGTTAAAGCAATCTAAAAACTGAAGCTAGCATTAAGCATCCCTGGGTGTGTTCTATTCCATTTATGAGTTGCAGCTTTCAGGTAGATCTGGTTGAGTTCTTAACTTGGCAAGGACAAGACAAGTGTCTTTGCAGAGTTCAGTCATGCAAACTCCCTTTGCCACTAGGAGTGTTCTGACTTTGCAGTTGTGGTTTTCTCTCTGGGAAGCTGGCTAGCTAGCTACTGAGTAGCTGGAGCAATGCAGGTGCCTTGCAGAGGGGTTACCCTTGAGTTCCAGGTGGCACTAGTAAGCAGCCCATTTTGTGAGTTTGAGGAGGAGGCAGGTTGACTCATCTAAAACCAGGTGCTCCTGAACAATTTTGTTGCACTTTGACAGTGTGAAGTCAGCAATCCTGTGCAACGACTGGGTGGATCGCCACGTCCTGTGTAATAGCAAAATGCTGCTCTCAAGATACCTTTCCATTTATGGTATAGTCCAAGTTGTCTTGCTCTAGCTGAAAGGAAGGAACGAGTGACAGATGTCTTGTAAAATCCTAACAGATTAAGAACCTCTAAATTCTTAAAACGGTTTCCTTAGCGTCCAGGGTTTTAAAATTGGTAACTGAAGTGAGACTTTTGCTGCCCTGAGATTATATTTAAATGTGGCACTGTGCATCCTTTTCCTAGGAATCCTACAATAAGATGGGGGTATGTAGCTACCAAGTTTGCACAGGTGAGTAATGCAGCTATCTGACTAATGCATTTTGAGAAATCATCCAAACTCTAGCAAAACAACTATGCCTTTAGCACTAAACTAATTTTTACTTGGTTTGGGGCTTATTAGAAAAGAATACCTTTTAGTGATAAAAATAGAGAAAATCATCTTGAGTCCAGAAAACACTTGTGCTTAACTCGGCCTTTACAGTAACTTTAAGTCAATGCCATTCCATACAAGCTAAAACTGCATTTTTGGGAAAGAGGGGGGAGAGCAATGTCCATGCTGACCATCTCTGCACTGTTGTATGGTGTTATCACTGCCTGCAGATGTTCAGAGCAGTCATGAAATCAAGTCTTTGATAATTATTGGGCTTAAGTCTGACCTGGTCTCCACTTCAGAATCAAAAGAGCCTGTCTGGACATGAGCTTCAGCAGCTTCTTGCAGATGTACTTCCAAGTACTATCTTTGAATTTTGAGGAGGTGATCATAACCTTTGCTTTTGCATGATACATACCTGTTTTTTTTAAAAAAAAAAAACCAAAAGTACCTAAAGCATGAAAAGACTTTTTGCCACTTAAAATCAGATCACTTTAATGCAGTGACTTGTACTTTGAGCTCTGCTTCTGGAGGAGATGAGTTCATGAGCCAAGTAAGCTCTGGGGTGGCTTGGCCTGTAAATATGATATAATACTAAACTGAACCACACTTATTTTTCAATCCCTTCTGTTTTGTCTCACCCCTGGGTCACAAGGTACCTTACACACTTTGGCATAAATCTTTTGCATCATAACTTAAGTGAAATTAAGTTCACTTTGCTTTTTGGATGTCAAAGCGCTAGAGAGGTGTTTGTGGTTTGCTTTCTGGCTGAACCTTTATAGAAGCTTATATATAGCAATGTAAAATAAAATACTTGTGCTGGCAACTGCCCTTCTCCTCCTAGAGTTGTAGTGTGATATGTTAATTGTGTATTTCTCTTATGGAGCCAAGATGTTTTCTTCCAGGTGCTTGGTTCCCTTTTCTATGCCTACTACATCTTTGTGAGACTCTGCATTCCTCAGTTCCGCAACAGCAGTCAAGAAACATTTAATCTTCGAGGGCTGGTTCTCTGCATCTTCAATTCTATTCTGCCAGGTAAGTCCTGGGTTTATGGGTCACTCTACAACTGCAGACGAGGTAGAAGCGAGAAGAAGTGCTTTATATTAGACACATTAAAGACAACAGCCCTTTCTGCCCTTCAGAGGTAAAAGGAGAATCCTTTGAGAGGGAAGCAGCAGGCCAAGCTTAGCAGTGGAGGTTTTGTGGGGAGGCTTTGGTGTTGTGGTGCTAAACTCCGAAAGAAACAGCACAAAATGACAAATTGGGTTTGAATTTAAGCATGTCAGAGCCAAGTTCTAGGCTCTGCGGAAGCCTTGCTATTGCCCTCTGGTGTAAAGGTGACCCTGTGTGGTAAAAAATTAAAATACATTGACTTTTTAGTGTAGGTAGCATATTTTGGTGTGTTTAAGACTAATCTTGACTGTTATATGCTCCTGACTATACCTGAGCCAAAAAATGCTAATCGTTCTGACACTCCATGTTTCCAGGTGTCCTGATCCTTTTCCTGGTTTTCTTTGCATTCCTTCACTGTTGGCTTAATGCGTTTGCTGAGATGCTGCGCTTTGCAGATAGGATGTTCTATAAGGTAAGACGCACAAGCTATAGGCTGTTATTAGGGTCAGCTTTTCCTTCTCTCAAAAGGCTAACAGAAGCTTTATAAAGTTTCTAGAATTCCTTTCTTAAATGGAAAGAGAAGGAAAGTGGGTAGTTTAAACCAATGGAACATCCACAGCGTTCTTGTTTTATATTCCTATTCCTAGGGTTTAAATTTGTTGCTACTCTGTAGAAGAGGATAGACCTTTTTAGTCTGAATTTTTTTTAAGGTAATAGGGCCTGCACATGAACCGAAGCAGCCACCAAACCTGTCTAAAACCTATTCAACACTCTTTTCTTTTGAGGTATCAGCTCCTGCATTCTGAGATGCAACATTTTACTTGGTGCTAAATATAGTTTTAAGTGCAATGGTACACACTGTTTTATGGTACTGCTTTTGTTGGTGTTACTTTGATCAGTGTTTTTGTATCTCTAAAAAACATAAAACATGAGTTATGTTTGTTTAGACTAGATCTTATTAAATGCTTTCAGGACTGGTGGAACTCCACTTCCTATGCAAACTACTATCGAACCTGGAACGTAGTGGTACATGACTGGCTCTATTACTATGCTTACAGAGACTTCCTCTGGGTGAGTACCAAGCAAATCTATTGCTTTTTTTTTTTTTTTTTTCTCCATAAACCACAAGGCATTTTCCCCTCCTCTTCCCCTTCTCCCTTTCTCCCCAGAAAATAAGCTTGTCTGGAAAAGTGTTGGGAGGGGATACAGAATTTGCAAGTGGAAAAGAGTTTAAAATGAGTAATCTGTAGCTATTGTTCCCCATGTCTTTGGATGGTTGTGAGTTGATGATGTTCTGCAGTGACTTACACTTAACAAAGTACATCTAAATTCCCTTTTTTGTCTCTCTTTTTAAAAATAAAGAAGTAAAAATGATATTGTCACAGTGGAAGTGTTTATAGAAACCTCTTTGGTACTGAGAAATATCCAACACACTACCTTTTGTTTCAGCAGCAGGAAAAAGCAGTTCCTCTAGTGGTGTTCAAAACTTGCAATTTCTTATCTCTCAAGCTTTACCAGCAAGCTTCACTAGCTGTTTTAAGTTTGGACAGTGACAAGTGAATAAGGACTTGTATGTCTGAAGTCTCTTCTGATCTCAAGCTGCCACAATGGTAATGTGCCATATGCCTTGCCTTGCAGTGGTCTAAAAGTGTAGGCGTCCAGCACATGGTGTTCAAGGTTAAGTAAAGGTTACTTGAACATTTGACTATTGAGCAAGACAGTACACTTGTCAAAAAACAGCACTGCTGTCTGTTAAGTCCATAGCTGTTTCAGCTGGGCTCATGTGGCTAGTTCTCTTGGACTATCTGTTGTTCAGTATAAAGTCCTCTGTGTGTGTAAAATGGAGGTCTGAAACCTCTGTGTGACACAGCAGTGTCAACTCCTGTTCTCTGTTTTGATGAACTATGATAGATACCTCATGAGTGGATTTCAGGTGAGTGCTAACACTGCAGGGCAGAAAGATACCTGAAGATGAATGCTTAAAACATGACATGTGCTGAAAGCACAGAGTGCTTCAGGTGTTTTGGTTGGAGCAGGTCTGTCTTAGCTCAGGCAAATGATTCTGAAACGAACAAGCTAAAACCACAATGGAACAGCTTATCCTTTGTTATCTTTCAGTTTTTTGGTAAGAAGTTCAGAGCAGCAGCTATGTTGTCGGTCTTTACCGTCTCGGCTGCTGTGCACGAGTATGTCCTGATTATCTGCTTCGGCTTCTTCTATCCAGTTCTCTTCTGCCTCTTCATGTGCTTTGGAAGTAAGTTCCTGAGAGAGTGTGCGAGTGTGGTGTAGATTTGGGGAGCTGAGTGATGAGTGTGGTTCTTAGATAAGTTTTGTTCTTTTGATAGCATGTAAAAGACTACTGGTCCCAACCTGCTCTTGACTCATGGCACTGTTCCTTGCCCAGGAGCCCAGAAATGTGGGCCTGAACCTTCCAAATGGGTTTATGCAGCTAAGTAGCTCAGCACCTGCAGACTGGGTTTGCAAACTTGGGTCTTGGAGACAAGCCAGACTTAGATGGTGAGCAGGAGAAGGCTATATATGCTATACTGTTATTCGTGTCACAGAGAGACTGCTAAGGCTTGTCCAAGCGTCTGATTATTATCCCGTTAGGGTTTCATGTGGGAGCTAATGATGCCGTGAGGAAACTGAGTAACATCAAGTGAGATTTCAGAACAGGAATGGCAGTCCTAGTCCTAGGAATGGCATTTCCCTAGGAATGGCAGTCAAAGGTCTGGACGCCCAGGTTGTGTTCTCTGTGCTGCCAATGAGGGGAATGGATATGAGGAAGAAAAGGCGGATATTACAGGTTAACAACTGGCTGCACCACTGGTCTTGGCAACACGGGGCTCTGTTTGAGGATCAGCAGCTAGTGGTGAACAATGAGAACCACCTCAGCAAGAGGGGCACGTGTGTCTTTGCCAACCGGTCGGCCGGCCTGGTTAGGAGGGCTTTAAATTAAGCATGAAGGGGGACAGGGAATGTTACATGGACAGGGCAGTGTGTGGCATGCAGCCAAAACCAGAAGGCTTCTCACAGGATTACGGTAGTGGGGAAGTGAGTATAGGAGATGATTATAGAGGGTCCTCTTTCACCCCTCCTGGGAAACCTGCAGGCTTGATTCATTCCCTTGAGTGCCTGTACACCAATGCACACAGCATGGGGAATAAACAGGAGGAACTGGAGATCTGTGTGCGGTCCCGGCATCATGATCTCATTGGAATTGGAGACATGGTGGGATAGCTCACACGACTGGGGCGCTGCCATGGAAGGCTATGTGCTCTTTAGGAAGGACAGGCTGGGAAGGCGAGGTGGTGGAGTTGCTCTTTACATGAGAGAGCAACTGGAATGCACGGAGATCAACCTGGGGGTGGATAATGAGCGAGTTGAGAGCTCGTTGGTGAGGATTAGAGGACAGGCTAACGTGGGAGACACTGTGGTAGTCGTTTGCTACAGGCCACCTGATCAGGATGAGGAAGTTGATGAGGCTTCTACAGACAGCTGGGAGTAGCCTCATGATCTCAGGCCCCGATTCTCATGGGGAACTTCAACTACCCTGAAATCAAGTGGAAATACACCACAGCCAGGCACGAACAGTCCTGGAGCTTTCTGCAGAGCATTGATGGTAACTTTTTAACACAGATTGTGGAGGAGGACTTTGTGCTAGCAAATAGACAGGGGCTTGTGAGAGATGTGAAGGTGGGGGGTAGCCTCGGCTGCAGTGACCATGAGTTGGTTGAGTTTAGGATCCAGCGAGGAGGAGGCAGGGCTGTAAGTAGCCTTGCAACCATGGACTTCAGGAGGGCCAACTTTGGCCTCTTCAGAGACCTCCTTGGAAGAATCCCGTGGGCTAGGCCTCTAGAAGCAAGCGGGGCCCAAGAGGGCTGGTCAGTGTTCAAGCAGCCCTTCCTCCATGCTCAGAGCGATGCATCCCTTTGGGTAAGAAGTCAGGCAGGGCGGGCAGGAGGCCTGCGAGGATGAGCAAGGAGCTGCTGGCAAAACTCGAACAGAAAAAGGTATTATACAGAAAGTGGAAAAACGGACAGGCTCCTTGGGAGGAATGTAGAAATGTTGTCAGGGAAGGCAGGGCTGTGACGAGGAAAGCTAAGGCACAGTTAGAATTAAATCTATTAAAAAAAATTAAATCTATTCAAAAATGGCAAGGACTCGGGCAGCTACAGGCCAGTGAGCCTCACCTTCATCCTTGGAAAAGTGATGGAGCAGCTTATCCTGGCTGTTGTCTCCAAACATGTGGAGGATAAAAAGGTGCTCAGGAAGAGCACAGTAAGAGATGAATTGTTCCTTAATTCTTTTATCAAGGAGAAAGGCTTTTTTTTTTTTTTTTTTTTTTAAACCAGTTAGAGCTCCCGGCATTTTGTTTTGGGTTCTGAAAGAGAATTTTGCTAAGCGTGCCTGCTTAGCACAAACAATACCAATCCCAAGCAAGAGCTGTGCCACCCTTTTTGAGAGCCTGGTTTGGCAATATTCTGGTTTTGGTAGCACCAGATCAACTCAGAGGTTTTGCTATAATGCCAGGTATAGCTGGGTTTCTGTGTGTGCTGTAGTGACTGTTTGAAGCAGGTGTGGGTTGCTCAAGCCAGAGGTCTAATGGGGAAGAAAGAGAGAACATGCAGTAGAATCAGTGGAACTGCTTAATCTTGAGGATTTCTTCTGAAAATTGCCTTTCATTTCACTTTTTTTCCAGTGGTCTTCAACTTCATCCTTAATGACAGTCGGAAAGGGCCTATCTGGAATGTGGTCATGTGGACGTCCCTTTTTCTGGGCCAAGGTGTCATCATTTGCCTCTACAGCCAAGAGTGGTATGCCCGCCAGTACTGCCCTCTGGAAAATGTGAGTGACTGACCTTCCCTATGAAATAATTGACCATGCAAGTAGCTTGTTCTTTCCTGCCATGGGAATAGGGCAGGAATTAAGTGGCATGAGCCTTTCTGACAGTATATGGGAGCAGTTCATTAAGTGCATTCACTGTAGGAAGTGTAGAGACTCTAGGAAAGCTTTGTCTGATAGAATTGCTTTTACTAGTGCTCCTTCTGTGCCTCGTGGCATATTGTACTTGAAACTTTTTTCCCACATCTGAGAGGGCATAAGCCACTGTTTGAGAGCATGTTAGGCCATTTAGGCTGCATGAACAGAACAGCAGCACTTGGTCAACAAAGTCAGGAGAAGTTCTTCTAAGTTGCCCACAAAAAATGAACCTAAAGACTGAGCCTTTTCCAGGCTCCGGTGTGGGTGGCAGCGAGTTGGTTGCTTAAAAAGCAGAAAAAGTAAGGGTCCAACTCTTAAAATCAAATGGACAAATTATAGCTCATTTCTGATAACCAATTCTCTATTTAAAAAAAAAAAAAATCCTGCTGTGCCAGTTTCAACCTTGCCCAAAGGTGTTTCCTGGAGAACTAAGCTTCAGTTCAAGTTGGCCTCTCTTTCACCTTTACAACTGTGAACTCACTGCTTCCTCACGGGGCACACTACTGGACACGCCATTCAACTGGTGTCACAGCTGGGCTGAGGGGGGGTGATGGGGGAACAGCCTCTTATGGCTGTAGCTACTTTCATACCTCTCAAGTGCAGGCGGAACAGGACTGCAGGGTGGGAATGTCTCATCTTCCCTGCCAGGGGACCAGACAGACTTTTTTTTAACTATGCTATTTGCCTGTGACTAACACGTTACCTGTCCCTATTTTCTAGCCCACGTTGCTGGACTACTTAAAGCCACGCTCATGGTCGTGTCATATGCAAATGTGAAAGCAGATACCTCGGCTGCATCATCGCCACAGAAGATCAGAGTCATCCTCCAAGTATTTGGACCACTTACCCAGCTCACAACAGACTTTTATAAAGGAAGCTGTGCCTCCTGTCTACTGGGGAGAAACTAATATTTTTTGTAACTTTACTGAGGTGACCCAGTTGAACTGGATTGTGACAGGCTTCACAGGCAGCCTCTGGTGCACACTGTCCCGATTTGAGCCATTTTCACCCCGGTAAAAACATGGAGCTGAAAGTGGAGTCTACTGGAATCTCGCTCATCCATGGGTCCCCCAAATTGCTGCTCTTCTGAACAATAGATCAGACTTGCTAGTCGCTCACTGTTGGCCTCCGTCCATCTCCCATCCCTTTGCAGTTACTTTTCCCTTTTGGTAATGGGATGTGTCTGCAAAACTTGAATTCTTGGTGACCCTGCTTGTTGCCGCAGCATTGACAAGCGGCAGAGCAACAGGTTATTTGCTTCTTCGCTGTGAAATTAGCCAAAGTATTCCCGAAGAGCTTTGAGAAATGCATTCTACTTCTGCCAGCTGCTCAGAGATTTAAAATGGGTAGAGGAAGAGGGATTGTCAGCTGACTCGTGGTTGTGCTGGAGAGTCAGTTCTTGCTTTACAAAAGTTTGCTACATTCAGAAGAAAGGCATGATGTTAGCAGTTTGTCCTCTTTTTTTCCTATACTGAAAGTCTTGGTTTTCTTAAGTAAGCCCAATCTCTGCATTTGAATTTCCAGCTGGCTCTGAAGGCCCTGTAACTTGTTTGGTTTTTGTCTTTTTTTCTCCATTACTGTTGCTCCAAGGTGATCGGTTCTCGTAATATGTTTTACAAGTTAAAGAACTTTTGCTTTAATTAGGCAGGTGCTTTAAGGTATACGAGTTGTTAGGCTTTCTCTGATGAGAAAGCTCTGAAATGCTGTGACCCTACTGTAAGAATATCGAACTTTACAGGTACTTAGTGCCCTCCCATTTGAAATGGCTGCATCAAATCCAGTGCCAGCAGGTTTGGGTGCCTCCTGCCAACATATATTTTAACAGCTTCTAACTACCCCTCAATGGGCGATAAGCAGCTGGAGTTAGAGCTGCTCTTTCTTTCATCTCTCTCTGCCTGCTCTTGCAGGGAGGATTCCAGGTGAAGATTAATTTTCTAGACACTGTCCCATCCTTCCATGGTCCTGTACATTCCTTTATGGGGAAAAATATGTAAGAATTTGTCAATATCTCTTTTGCAATAGCATTTACCTGATGTGTTCACTTAGGGGGCTTAGAGTCCTTTCACTCTGGAGCTTAGAGTTTGACAGTGAGGTGATTATTATGACTCAAGTATGTGGATCTCCAGTTTTATTACAAACATAGCTCCCATTATTGGAGGGGGAGGCTTGATTGGGGTACCTTAACATTGATCAAGTAATTTTCTTAATTACTCAAATGTTCTATACTGGCATTTTTTCAGTAATGATTCTTCTTTAGCTAGACATTGTAAGCCAGTGTCCCTGGTTGCGGAATTTGTCTCTCAATCCACTTAAGACTCTTTTGGGCTACTATTTTTTATTAACGTGAGTTCATAAAAGCTAGGTGACACTTCAACTCTTTTTTTTAGTTTTCTGTGGAAAAATACTGCTTGTCAGAAAGGACATTCATTGTGTCAGTTAAATTTGCCAAATCCAGGCTTTGCATGTGCTGTTCTCTGCAAAGGAAAAAAAACAACAAAGAAGAAACTCCTGCTAGAACTTCTTTCCTTGCTGAAGAAGTTCTGTTAACTTCAGGGGGAGTTTGTGAATATACTCAAACTTGGCAGTATTAGTATATAAAGTCCTGAGAACGCCATGGATTACTTTCTTCTCATTCAGCTTAAATAATCCTGTTTTTTTCAGGCTACCTTTGGGGGAGGCTCTAGACCAACTAAGGAGTCTCAGCCCAAGCTTCCTTTATAAAACCAACCCTCAAACTCTTTGTGGCCAAACAGTTTTGTCACCTGCTTAACACAGCGTGGGTGCAAGTCCATTCCTCTTGAGTCATGGTGCTCAATTATGTACAGCTGCAATTGCACTCAAATAGGGTGTGATGGATCGGGTACTTGAGCTTATTTCTTGATGCCTGTGTCAGGTCTTGCTATTATCTCAGTGTTCTCAACAGGAGACAAAATTGTGGCACTTTGTGCCAAGTAGTGGTGTTTCCCTCACAGCTGGCCCTGTGCCATAACCCTGAAGAAGGATCTGGGCTCTGCTTGTGTCAGCACCCTCAGCGTGAGGAGCTGAAGGGCTCCAGTGTCTGGCGAGCAAAACCCAACCAGAAGGGGATGCTCCGCTGTTGGAACTCGTCTGTTTTTGATGGGGGATAAGTTTTCAACCTTGTAGATCAAGGCATCTGGCGACTCTTCTGTTAAAGCATTAACACTTGGGATTATTTTCAACTTTTTTTTTTTTTTTTTAATTGCCTTCCAATGTGAGCTTGTTTTCATCTTTCTGGAGGGGAAATAATGTTTTGCATGTTGCTTGTTTAATTAGTCATTTACACTAGGTTTGTTTTGAGAAGCGTTTCCTTGGGCTGTGGGGGCCAGAGCCAGCTGTATAATGGTCTTCTGGCCAATAACTTGTATGCTGAGGCTTGCAGCCTGTCATCTTCAAATTCATAATAGCAATAGTATGTGCAATTCCCTGCGGTCGTTCCCAGGATAAGCATCACGAAGCTCACTTCCATGGTAACTTGTCTGTTTGGAAGTGGGAGAAGCTTCCAGCTCTGGAATGGTGACCAGACAGCTGCAGCGCTTTGCTTGGTAACACTAAGGAAACAATATTAACGTGGTGGAACGCGTTCCCGTTTTCACGCAGATAACTTTCTTCTTGGGAAGACTGAATCTGTGCAGCATTTTCATGCCTAGTACGTCCTTTCCGTGGGGATATTTGGCTTCCAGTCTCCAGAACCGAAACAGTGCTGCGCCGTCCGAGCTGTTCAGCGAGCTGTGCTGGCAGAGCTGTCCAGATAAGGCTGTGCTGGGGAAGGGGGAAGTCCTCGTGTAATTTTTTCTTTTTAATTATTATTTTTGGAGTATGGAATGGTATGGCTGACATGAAGCGGTCCATCTGCTTAAGGGAAAACTGAGCTGCTTGGGCTCCTGAATGTAGATGGGCCGGCGGGATGGCCAGGCTTGTGTGGACGTGGCCTGGGAGGGAGCCCCCCTGCTGCTGCGGTGCCTCTGAGCCAGCCCGGCCTCTTCCAGGGCCACGGATGGGCCCCGTGGATGGGACCTGGCAGCTGGTGCCCTGTCAGTGTATGCAACCTGTACCATGTTCTGTCCTGCAGAAGAGCTGTCTATATAATCTACTGTATTACAGCAGTTGAAATATATTTTGCTATTGGGGAGAAAAGTTGCCGTGGCCTCTTATTTTCTTCTCGGAGGCTCCCAAACCTGGGTTGCCCTCCCTGTCTGGGGGGCTGCGAGGGAATGTGGGTGCCAGCCCTGGGCAGCCCCCTGTGTCCCCGTAGCCACATGGAAGAGCTGTGGGGCTGGTAGGGGTGGTGAGTCCAGGGGATCCCTCTGCGGGAGGAAGGCTCTGGGCAGCTTTGGGGGATGAAGGCTGCAGCTGGAGGGGCATCAGGGCAGCCCAAAGCTACCTGTGCTCCCTCCCATCCTGGCCACAGCCCCAAGCTGCCCTCTTCCCATTCCAGCTCTTGCCGTAGGGATTTTCAAAGCAAAATTGCCAGCCTGGAGGGGCTGCGGTTGACGCTGTGATATCCTGAGCGAGGGAAGGGCTCCCGGGGAGCTGCGAGGGCAGCCGGGGTACTGCTCTGCTCAGAGAGCCACACTCGCCTCTCCCCACTCAGTGCAGCTGCCAAGTGTATTTAGGGCTGGTGATTTTTGCCTCTTGGGCCTGAAGAGGAGTTTGTGTGCCAAGAACTCTAGCGGGGGTTTCCAGCCGTGTAGCAGATGCTCTGAAGTCAGCCCTTGCCCGTGTCCTTAAGCTGC
>JAUBNY010000328.1:11587-40146 GCA_032275445.1 Crypturellus soui | reverse complement strand
TTAATGACTCCGGTCTCTCTCTGACATTATTTGAATGTCTCAGCTCAGTTTGAGTAAGAACTGTATGGATAATGAAAACCATTAGATAGTGCCGTGGTTTTAGAACTCAGCAGAAAGACAGGCTGTGCAGCCCAGAGTGCTTGTCTCCATTTTAATCGGCATTTTGCAGGATTATATCCTCTCATTGTGCTTTGTGTGGGAATATCCAGTTTTGTAGGGAAAGGCACATTGCTGAATAATTTTGCTGTTGGAGGGAAGCAAGTTGATTTTTACAGTAATATAATTTCACTGGAATTTGGAGCTACCTTGAGGGTGGTATGCTGCTTCTCAAAATGCTTAGAAAATTGCCTTTTTTTTTTTTTTTTTTTCCTTCTGTGGTTATTCTAAAATGTCTTATTGATTTTACTGTCTGTGATTTTTTTTTTCTTGTTTATTTCTTTTATCCATTACTAGGGGTTCCAGGAACTGAATCCTTTGGCCTTGTATGTCCAGTCCAGTGCAAAGCAGGAGAATGCTGGAGTGCTGGAGCCCAACCTTCCTTTGCAGCAGGAATCTCTAGGTGCAGAGAGTGGAACAGCAAGTTCAAGGCTCCAGGAGGGGGAACTGTGTGACCAGGTGGGCATTTGGCTGTGCTGTAGCTGTGATCCAGTGAAATCAGCACGAAGTTTGGTGCCATACATGTTATTTTAGTTCCTTGCAGTTGAGGGTGGATTTTTTACTCTTATTATTTTTAACAGTGACAAGCAGGACTGTAATATAACAATGATTACAGGGGGAACATGGATACTTCTCCAGATGCTTGACCTTGGATCCTTTTACCCTCTGTCAGCTCACTGAGTTCCTCTGGCCTCAATCTGTCAGAGTATCTTGACAACTCTCATATGCACCTTCATTTCTTAGAGAGAATGGACTCTCTTAAGAACCCAGAGCAGTGCCCGGTTCTTGAGATCACCTTGACTTAACACGTTTCCCTTTTGTACCTACTGTAGCTGGAAAGTGGTGCATCTTCCCTATATTCCCATTTGGCAAGGACTGCGTAATAATTAGAGATGTCATTCTGATGTCATAAAAAACAGAGCTTTGGATTTTTTTTTGCATTAAGGGTCTTGCTGATGAGCAGAGTTCAGCTGGGAGTAAAACACGAGTCTTGAGTCCAACCTAACGTGCTGCCATTAGAAACCCTGGCAATAATTCTTCACCAGTGTGTTCTCTACTTTCCTGTACTACTTATATTGTAGCATTCTCATGACACTTCTTAACACAGAGCCCCAAGCACCTTTCAGGAAGGTGTCAGCTGTTGAAGTTCACAGCAATGTGTCTCTTGCAGGAGTGTTTCCACTTGCGTTTTTTAGAAGTTTAAAACTGAAATTAGCACAAAAGCTAGTGGGATTTAGTAATTCTTAGAGAGCTCATTTTGCCTCGATTTTGCTTTAGCAATCTGAGTTTCTGTACTAGAGAAATGCTGTTTATCTCGGGTATTAATGGCCCTGTCCTCCTGAAGATTAACATATCATCTGAACTGAAGGTCTTGATTCAACATCTTAATTTTTGTATTGGCAGGAAATTGATATGTAATCCTGCACTTTAAGTGTGTGACCAAGACTTTGGTCTCTTAGTTTGATTCTTGGCCTTCTGATAAGTGATTCAGATCACCTTAGAGGGGTCATTTAATCTTCCTAAGTCTTGGTTACTCAACTGTAAAAAGAAGAGAATAATATACCTTGTGTCTTAAACTCTTTTTTTTTTGTAGAAAGGGACTTTTCGCTTTAATATGTGTATATGTTGCCTTATAAAATGAGATGCCCATCTTCCTGGAACCTGTGGGTGTAATAATCGAAGTGGAATGTGATTCAATGCTTTCAAGTGGCACAAATTATATTTCAATATCTAGACTGTTGCAGCTAGTTGTTTTGCTGGTTATAACGAGTATTTAATGGGTGTTCATTGATTAATCTGTTATTAAAAATATACCAGAGTAGCATAAATATTGGTAAATGAAAGTGAGGACCGGGTGGATTATAACATCTAAGAAATGAAGCTTAGCTTATTTGCAAAAAGAAGTAATCTTTATGAGATGTCTAAGAGTCAAATGTTGTATATCTAAGCTGAAATTTCCTCCCTGGAGACAAAGCTGTAGTGGTTCTAAGCATGGATCTGCAGTGATTTATCTTTGTGACTAGCTCTTGTGAACTGGCAGAGCCACTTTTGTGGCACAGAGGAGAGGAAACTTATTTAGCGTGGAAGTCCAGGTGTGGTAGGTAGAGTTCTGGTTTGTCCTTCAGTTAAATGACTCAAAATTTATCCCTTACTAGAGATTTACTAAGATTCCTTTTCCTTGGGCAAACTTCCTAGGATGAGGCAAGCCTTTCTCCAGGGATGCCATACCTAGAGCCGGTGTACACAGCCTCAGATTTCTGGGACAAGGACAAGCTCCCCTTGCAAACTGTTGAGGAGGACACCTGTGTCAGTGGTGGCACCATGGGTTTGGATGCTGCGGCGTTCTCCACCCAGTCCGTCAGTGATGAAGGACAGAGAGAGAAGCAGCAAGAGCCACTACAACAGGTCAGATTCGAGTAATGCCCTTGGAGAAATTATCCTAGAGTTTTAAACATCATTTACTTGAGCTTCTCTGGACTTTGTACTTTGATTTAATGGAAAGGTCTGGGAAGTCTGATTCCAAAATGGTTTGAACTGAACTGTGTCTAATGCGACACTTGCTATTGCTGGACTAGCATGTCCTGGTAACGGTTCTTAGGCAGTGGAGAAACCCTTTGTGCTGCCAAATTTAATTTCCCTCATCAGGAGGGAAATTAACAACTTGTTACCTTTTTTGCCCACTCTCCTTAACTATAGGATGGCTGGGCATTCTGCTGGATTGGGGCACTTCCACGTGCTGAAGTCTTGCAGCATTTTTTTCAGAAGGCTGCAGTAACAGTAAAATTTAGCATTTGGAAAGCGAAATTTTATTCACTAGATACAAGTTTTACTGTGGAGGTAGGAAGTTAGTGACAGCTAGTTCAGATTATTTTGATTCCTTCTGCTTTTTGTCTTCTCCAGATTGCCAGAGCTTCTCCAAAAAGATATGTTGGTGTTTCTTAGGAGAAGAGGGAATTCCTCTCTCCTGTCAGTTCATCTGTCAGGACGAGATCTCACTGCTCTGTAGTCTGTGCTGTAGTGGATTGGCTGCAGTGCCTTCCACTTCCTTTTACCCTCACTAGCTGAGCTTTTTTTTTTTTTTTTTGCCTTGTGCCTCTCCTTAGGAATGGCACTTTTCAGCTGACAAAGAGATATGGGATGATATATGGCCTCCTCTAGATCAGGTAGATGTCCCGAAAACAACAGATGAAGAACCTGAATTTGCAAAGGAGTGTACAAATGAAGACGCCTCGGAGCTTATGACAATAGTTAAGGTAAGGGCATTTTTTTCTTGGCTAATGCTGTTGAGACCTCTCTTTTACTGTATCTCAAAAAGGAGGATGAAACAACCACTGGTGACTAGGGTGAACTCAGAGCTTCCTTGCTGAGTTTTTTTTGGTGCTGTTGATAATATGCTGGTGCATGTTCCACCAAGGCTACTCTCTTATGTTCTAGGTGCACCACAAGGTATTGCAGAAACAAGAGTGATGGTTTCAGCACTTCTTACATCAGATCTGACCCTCACCCCCTTCTTTTTCTCCATACAGTGGGCTGGAGGCAGCTTCTTCTAATGTGACAGTGTGGGAGTGCTGGGGCTAGGCAGGGAGTTGTAGAGCGGCATGCAGAGCATGTGTACAAAGTTGTGGATGATTAGAGTTCCTTGCACTGCTTGTAGAGACAAAGCACTTCCAGAAGGCTGGGGGAAAATGGATGGAAAGAAGGATGACTTTGAAATAGGCTGGGGCAGATCCAGAAAAAATGGTGGGTCTAGAGCATGTTGCCTGGAGAGGCTGGAGAGGAAGCAGGCTAGGAAGAATGACCTGGAAGAAGAGGAGTTACGTGACAGCAAGTGTGAGGAGGTGGAGGCAGGTGGGTAACGTGCCAGAGGTGCCTCAAACACTCCCCTGCAAGCGTTAAGCCCTGTGGGTTTATAAGCACAGGAATTCCTAGCTGCACAAGTCCTGATCTCCTTGTCCCTGCCAGGGATCTTTGCTGTAGTCTTTAGAAGAAGTGACAAGCTTTTCTATTAAGGAAAGCTGTGTGGTGTGTGAGAGGAGTGGGGGAATCCTGCCCGCAGGCACTGGGGAGAAAATGCTCCAGCCAGCTAGCTACTAGGACAGGAGGGTTTCCTTTCTCTGATACCTGCTCATCTCTTGGCCTGAGTGGATCTTTGTAGCACCTGAATCTACAAGCAGCGTCACAGAATGGTGTTAGTGTCCCCCCGGATGCATTAGGATGAAGAGCAAATATTGCCTGACATGTTTCCTGCCCTTCTCAGTACTCTAGGGTATCCTCTCTCATTTGTTCCTTCTCTAAACTGAACAGCCCCTGTCTGTTTGAATTATTTCCGTCTCAGCTTTTTCCAATACACGCAGAGGTTTTCACTGTCCACCCTTGCTTCCTTCCCATTCCTATTTTGTCCTGAAGGGGCAGGGATGAAACTGTCCCCCCAGGTAGGACATGGGTAGCAAGAGAGGAGACTTACAATCTGTCAGCTCTGTTTGCTCTTGTCCTAACACACTTTTTTTCTTTTACTGCATGTTAGGCAGAGGTTTTCTGTAGGCTGATGGTGTCAAGGTGAGTAGCCAGCTAATGGGACTCTGACACCTCACTCACTCAAATTATTCTGTCTTGGTGTCTTATCAGACACCGGTGTGTCCGGCCCAGCCATCCAGCTCTCGTCCCTGCTTCAGGAGCTCCTCATGGTCCTAGTGCTCTGCCCAGGTTAAATTACTTGAATTGACTTCTGGAAAAAAAAAAAAAAAAAAAAAAAAAGTTTTGTTCTGGGCTAGTTAGTGCTCTGAACACTCACCCATCACCAGCGAGAGGCGATTCCCTCTCTCATTTCCCTGTTTCTCCCCTTCATGCTGAGTTAATAAATACATGCACAGCTGAGACATGAATGCTCATCTCTGAAACTTAAGTTTAATTTGTTTTCTTAACCAAAAGCCTAGAGGGACTTCCTCAGACCTGCAGAAACTCCCTCCGTCGCTCGCTCTGCGTGGGGCTGCTGAGAGATGAGCCAGCTGCTGGTGCTTTGCTAAGGGATGGCATCCTGTAATAACCTGTCAGTCTTTCAGCTTGCTCTGCAGCAAGAGCTGCCCTTTGGCAAGGTTGTGAGTAGCTGGTATTTAAAAAAATACAGTTGCTGACATTCCAGTCCTGCTTGGACTCTGAAGGATAACAAAGATCAGAGCAGCTAATGAACTGAGTATGCACTATCACAGCTCTCCTGAGTTGTTTTTTTTTTTTTTATATACATTTGCAGACACCACATTCTCTTGGAGAGTCCTCCAAGTCTGCTGTCTTATCGAAGTCGCTGGAAGACTCTTACATCTCCCTCATCTGCTCCAACCAGCCAGCAGAAAACAGCCAAGAAGACCCTGATCAAACAGAAAGATGTTCTAACAAGGCCCAACTTTTTGAAGCTGTACCTGCCTCTGTCCTGCTTCTGGCAACACCATTTATCTTGGACCAGTCTATCAGTACGAATAGATTTGTTAGCAGACGTGAATAGGGAGGCAAGCTGGGCTGTCTGCTGTTGTATAGGGGTCTGGCAGGCAGTGGTGGGTGCTTTGCTAGAGCAGATGGAAAAGTTGGGGTTTCTGTGGGGTGGAGATGCAGCAAAATGGTTTTCCAAGTGTCTAATGGGGACAATGAACAGGGGTTATTTCTCTCTGATTTTTTTGCAGTCTTTTTCCAGACTTTCTGCTGTCTTCATGCTGCTTTTTTGTGTGCAGATGTCTTTGTCTCTCCTGTGTTCACTTAATTCTGGGAATCTCTGAGCAAGAAAAATTTTTTCTTTGTCTCTGTCTCTCTCTTTTTTTTTTTTTTTTTTTTTTTTTTAACCTAATAAGGCCACCTGAGGGAGTCTTTATCTTTCCATCTTCTAAATCATGAATGAGTTTACAAAACATTGGGAAAATTGCCCAGTTTACAAGCTATGTTAAGTGACTTGCCCAAAGCAGTGCCTATTAGTGCCTTGGAACAGAGTGGTCTCCTATCTGTGAAAGGGAGGCTCAGTCCTTGGGATGGAGCGACCTATTTCACACCTGCTTTGCTTTTTTTGAGGAAATGGGAGTGAGCATTAGGAGGGGAGCGAGAGAGGCTCCTGGATTACACTGTGCCAGTGTTGGCTGGGTAGGTTAGTCCTCGTACCACTGCTTGGAAAGTTCCAGGCAAAAGCGATCTATTTCTTTGATCTAAACTAACACTACTGGAGCTGCCCTGTAGATACCATCTTCCTTGTTTTCTTCCTCGTGCAGGTAAAGTGAAGAACAAAGAGCTTCCCGAGACGGATACCGTTGTCCTTGGCAGTGCCAGTAGGCAGGTGGACCAGGAGGCCCATCAGAAGCTCTATGTTCCTCCCACCTCACCCTCTGCAACACTGGGAGCTGCTGCGCGCTTGGCTGCTTCCAGTGGCCTCTTCCAGTGGTTTCCAAGCCTGAGAAAGGAGGCATGAAGAGAGGGAAGAAGTTGTAACTGAAGCAGCTGCTGAGGAAGGAGCATTGTCTGGAGCAGTGAGGGCTCTGTGCCCTGTCGCTTCCAGAAGCATTTCATCCATGGATCTTGGGATCTGGCACCTTCCCTGATAGGCCCAATGTATGTGTTAAATGTAACATTCACTTTTAGGAAAATAGGCTATGTTCTTGTTTTACTGATTTATTCCTCTTTAATGTAGCACCCTCTAAGGCACAGAGAGAGAAAGTTAAACACTCTTAACTGCAGCTTTGACTGTGACTGGGGTGGGGGTGCGTGGTCAGGACTTCTTTCAGTTATATCCCAGCTTAGGCCTCCACCTTTCTGAATGCTGCTGATCTGAAGAAAAAAAAATATCTACCCCAAGAAAAAGACTCTTTGTTGATGAATTAGGATGCAGCACATATGAAGCCCTGGGAATCCCATTTTACATGTTCTGAAGCTTGGTGTGTTGGCCATATTCTGCCATGACTGCTTTCAGATAGGCACATGAAGCAGTGACCTTTCGCTGGCTTTCAGTAACTTCAGCAGAGAGCACTTGTAATCTGTGTCCCGCAGGAGTGGGATTTTGCGTGTGATTCACAGGCATGGAGAGAGTCTTCCTGGCCTCCAAAAGTTACACCTATTGCGGTTTTGATGCCAAGACTGCTCTCAGCCCAGAACTGTGTGTTATGCTGCAAGGTGGTCAACTGCATGGCCGCAGTGATGGTGCTCTACAATTAGAGTATTTGCTAAAGGCCACAGAGAGGAAAAAATAGTTTTATGACCCTTTTGGGTGATCAAGGGTCAGGAATTATTCTTTTAGAAAGCAGCTGGAGCAGGAGGAGGAGGGTGTTGCAGAGGAGAGATGCTGTGTTGATGGTGCTTGGTTGTTGGTTGAACAGATGACCCAAACTTAACTAGAAATGCTGTCCTGAAAGAGGATTTTCTTCTTCATGCAAGGTGCAGAAGCATTATTTACACAGTTCCCTCTTGGTGTTGGGTTTATTAATGCAGAATAAAGCTGTGAAAAGGTATGCGTGATGGTTTTGAATGATGATATGGAGGTGGTTTGCTTAGTGCCTACACTGTGTTCTCCTGAGCGAGCAAGGGACAACCCCCAAGCGTGATACTGCTTCATTGGGAACTACACAGAAAAGCTCAAAACAGGGTTTAATCACATTAGAATGGATAACAGTCCAGCATCAAAGTCTAAAAAACTTGGGTGGGAGGTCCAGGAGGCTAGGAGGAAGGGTCAGGGAGCTCGGCACAGCCAGGGCTCAGGGAGTTGCCACAAGCTTGTTTGAGTGTCCATGTGAACCGTCTGTGGGGTGAAGTGGGTAGGAAAGAGAGGCGTTTTGTGTCTCCTGGGGATAACCGTCCTCTTGCTGGGGTTCTGCTGTGTCCTACTAGCTCAAGATGAATCTTTTCACTTGTAGCCCCTCGGCATGATGCCCAGTGCTGGTGGAGGGGGTGGCTCATGTAGCCAGGTTAGTGAGGGAGGACATGAGGTAGGAGAAAAATAGGGCTCTTGCAGATGCTCCAGTGCCCCTGGTTTCTCCCATCTTCTTGTCCACGGCCCTGCACCCTCGTTGTGTGTCTTGGCTCTGTGGCTGCAGTCAGCACAGATCTGGTCTTGGGGACCTGCCTGACCTAGACTTTGTTGTCCCAGGTGCCTGCGTCCTCCTTCCTCATGTCCCAATCCCTGGGCCAAACCAACAGTTGGTGACAGCTGCCACCGTGTGGGATCTGGGGACCTGAGTGGGGATGAGAGGGTGAGAGGGGCCATAGTGGGGACCCCACACGTCCTCGCCGCCCGGTGCGTGGGTGGGCTGACCTCAGCAGTAAGAGGTGGTGCTCGGGAGACCCCCATGCGGGGGCCGTACTGCCCCAGCACCTTTTCTGCTTGCTTGTGGAAACGGTTAATTAGCAGCAGGGCCAGATGGCTGCAGGCTGGGGGAGGCTGTGGGCTGCCACGTCAGCAAGGCCCCGCGCGGCCTGGGCGCTGCCGCACAGTCCCTCGCTACGAGGTGGCAGCTGAGGCCAGTTCTCCTTGCGGCTCTGTCCCTTGCTCCTCTCTGGGAGGTCTCAGGGGCTTCCCACTCCACTTGGTCCCCCCAGGACCCTTTTTATGGGGAACCGATAGAACAAAAACGCAGCTGTCTGGGTGGGGCTTGGAGGGCGAGGGAGATGCAGCCCAGCGGTGGCTGCTGGCCCTTGGCGCTGTCTGCCCCCACTCACCTCCTCCTTTGCTCTGGCCCCACCAGGCTTCTCTGACACTCCTAAGGGGCAGGAGATGCTTTTCCGGGGAGTTTTGGCCATTTGCCTGTTGTCTGCCAGCACTGATAGTTTTCACCACATCCTTTCAAGCATGTCACCAACCCCGTCCTCCTTGCATGGTTTTCCTCTGTGGTCTGTCCTGTACCCAGGACTTGTGAGGCGAGCACCCCGCTCCGTGATGGATTTTCTCTTCCTGGTGCAGCTCGGATCACATTTCTCATGCCCGGCAGCACCCTGTTGGTACATCCCTTGCTTGAGGTGGTGCAAAAAGAGGAAAGTGCCTCGGGGAGTGGAGCGCGATGCTGCCCATGTGCCCTCATCACCGAGCCTGCGTCACAGAGCCTGTGTCCTGGCGGCCGCTCACATCGGGGCTTCTGCCCTGGGGAAAGGGGGTGCCTGGGGCTGGCACCGGAGTCTCCGGCATCGCCACCTGGCTACCACAATGCCTGTGTTTAGTTTGGTCAGGGTGTTTTTTTTGTTTTGTTTTGTTTTAAAATCTCTTAAGTTGATCATTTTGGAAGCCTTTATCTTTGCGTGTTGCAAACACTTGTGTTTCAGATGGAAATTGAGTCTTTTCCTCTTTTGGGAAGGGGTAAAGCGGCGTTCAAGCCTGACCGGCATTGCTGCATGTGACCCGCAAGTAACTGCTTTTCTTTCCTCTGACCTGGAAGGATTTCTTTTTCTTTCCATTTGGCAAGAAATAGGGGAAAAAGAAGAGAACGCACGTTGTCAGTACAGGTCACTGCAAACAGGGTCTTGAGCTGCAGCTATCGTTTTAGCTCAAGCACTCTGCTAAAAAATAAAAATATCGACTCTTCTCGTGGCTCCCAAGCACATGCAGTGGTCTCTGGAGTACCAGAGTGGGCCTTTTTTGTGTTTTTTTAATTGTTTTTTTTCAGTAGAAGCCCTGGTTTGCCCTGCCTGCGCTGGGAGCTAACAGCAGCCAGGGCAGGAGCGCGACCCCTGCTCGGAGGGGAGGATGGGCTCAGGGCCTTGCAGGGAGCAGCCCACGGCCTCGCCGTGTCCCGGAAGGTCCCTGTGGATCTGGCCACCTTCCCCCTGCACCGGGGCTTGCTTTGGAGCAGGGCTGGAGGCTCTGGGCAGGTTGGGTGGGATGGGTGTCCACGTGGGGCTAAGCTGCTCACTGCAATGTGAAGACTTTGCTGTTTCCTCCTGCTTCTCCAGCCTCCCCTTTTCCTCCCATCTTCGTCTCCCCAGGCTTCTCCTGCTGCAGCAGCTCCCTCAGGACCGCACTGGGATAGCGGTGGTAGCTGGGAGCACCAGGGCGCAGGAAGCCCCGGTGCCCCGGCAGGGGCTGCAGCACGTCGCATCCGTGACCCTGCCCGGATGCGTCTTGGCGCAGGTGCGAGCTGCTGGCCAGACCTCTTGCTCGCGGCGTTTCACTGCGTGCGTCTCCCCGTGCGGCCCTCCCCGCTGCCGCAGCCGGGATGGCTCTTTTCTGCTTCAGCTCTTTACAGGCTGGAGCTGATTGCAGAGGGGTTGCGATCTCACTTGCGCTTTTAATCCCACGGCTGTCAAGCTCCATTAAGAGGCCGGGCATCATCTGGCTACCTCTGGGGCCGGGCTCCCCCTCGCCCAGCCTGAAATGAGGACAAGCCTGGGCTCCGCCAACGCGGGCACGGGCCGCAGCGCTGGGAATGCTTAAAGAGACATCGTGACCACCGCCCCAAGCACTTCCCTGGCTGCCCGGGACAACATCTCCCCCCTTTTCCTGCTCCGTCCTCGGCTGAGGCTCGCGCCGTCTGGCCGCAGCTCCCCGGGGGCATGTTTCCTAGCCCTGCTAAGTGAATGGAGCTGCCGTGCCCGCAGCAGCGTGCAGGGCTCTGCCAAGGCCACTGGGGCTTGGCAGGCGGCATGCGTGCACTCTGGAGCAGATCAATGGCACGCGCGAGGAGGCGTCACTCCCTCCTAGCTGTGCTAACTCGACTCCTCTTGTCTCCTGTCAGCGGGAAGACGGACACAGGGTGGTCACTCCACGGGCAGTTGTGCCTATGGGCTGGTGCCCTCCTGTGACACTCAGCATCCTCGTCTTAAGCACACTGGGACCGCCAGGCTCCCTCGTGGAGCAGGCTGAGCCTGGCCCCGGGAGGCGTTTTACACTGTCAGGCGCTTCCCTCCCTCCTGCAGCTACCCCAGTCTCTGCTAAAAACAAGAACAGGGAGCAGAGCGGGACAGAACAAGACCTGCTGGTGCTGGCAGGGCAGCAGCGCCGCTTCGCTGCCCGCGTGGCCCGAGCGCCTCAGGAGTGCAGAGCCACCTGCCCATGCAGGAGGAAACACATCGATGTTGAAGGCTCAAGGTGCAGCAGTGCGAGGGCATCCGGGGGCACAGTCCCCGGTGCGCGCCTACGTGCCGGCCTCTCTCCTGTTCTGCAGCTTTTGTTTTAAAACTCTGGCAAACTCCTGCCCGGCGCCGGGAAGCAGCGGCTGGGCCGCGGGCGGGCGCGAAGCAGCCATTTAGCGGTGCGTCAGGCACTTAGGTGCCGCAGTGGGCGGCAGCCACTTATCTCTCGCCTCTCTTTCATAATTCATCTCATCCTCCCATTAAACTCGCAGAGCCGTTTGCATCCAAACAGGCGTTTGCTCCCTCCCCGTGGTTGGAGCTGGGGGAGGAAGCGGCGTGTCCCATGTCCCACGGCTCCCGTTGAGCCCAAAGTTCCAGCCTGAGCCTGGAGAGGAGTCGATGACCAACGGCCTCAGTGGTGCGGAGTGGTGGAGGGTGAGACGGGCGTTATTTGCTTCTGAACTGCAGAGCATTCCCGGCCAGGAGGAAGGGATCACAGTTGTCGTTTGCACAGGGAAACAGAGGCACGGGCAGCTGCAGCCGCCAGCTTAACCCCGTGGTTTTAGGCGTGTGAAGCTTCCCCATGGCAGGAGGGTGCCCTGGAACGTTTCGCGGTGGGGGTCACGCGTTGCCCTGCGCCCTGCTGGGCCTGCACGGCTGGGCCGAGACCCGGCAGCACCGGAGCGCCACCGGCCTCATGCGCTGGCTGCTGCCGAGCACAGCTGTGCCCGGCGCAGAGCAGACCCCGGCTAGCGGCGCTTGTACAAGGCGCGGGGGCGGCTTCGCGTGGCCCTGCCCGGCTCATCCCTCACCAAGCTGCGGGATTCTCCAGCTCCTTCAGACGCCAGCGTTGTCGCTGTGCTGAGGCCAGGGGGGACACTGGGGAGGGCCGCCACGGGGCTGCAGTTTTCTGTATTTGTGGGGGGAGTTGTGCTCTCCCACACAAACTCAGTCAACATTTTTATAAATAATAATGAATTTATAAAGCAAACTCGGGGATCAGCGACGCTGAGGGGCGCAGGGAGGACGCACCTCGCCCCACGCCGCTCTCCCCGGGGCTCGTTATTAATAGCGGTATCACCCTCCTCCTCCTCCTCCTCCTCCTCCTGCCGGTCCTCCCCTTCCTCCCCCCGCCCGCCGCAGCGCTGCTGCCGGACTCGCCTCAGCTGCTGCCTGCGACGGCCCCGCTCCCGCCCGGCCCGGCCCGGCCCGGCCCAACCCGCTTCGGTTCCGTTTGGCGCTGCCCAGTCCTGCCGGGCCGCGGTACCAGGTACGGTGCGGCCGCCGCCGCGGGCCGGGCGCTGCGGGGGGGCTGGGGGAGGCAGCAGGGTCTGGTGCCTTCTCTTTCTTTTGCCCCTCTTATTTCTTTTTTATCTCTCTTTTTCTTTTTTCCTTTTTTTTTCATTCTCTTTGCTTTCTTTTTTTTTCTCTCTTTCTCTCTTTTTTCTCCTCTCCAATCTTACATTGTACTTTCCAACTTGCCGTGTGTTATCCTAAGCGCCCGTTAACTCTGGGCACCCGAACGGCTGAGCCTTGTGGTCCGCGCTCCCCATCCCGTGCTTCCCATGGCTCCCGGCCCACCTGAGTTTCCCAAAGCGCCGGGCTCTGTCCCTCGCCTCCTCGTGAGGAGCCCAAAGCCGCGAGGGCCCCGCGGGGCCGCGTGGCCCCAGCCCTCTGCCTCAACCTCTGTGCTAGAGCCATGGCTGCCCTTGCCGAAGCCAAGGAAATCAAATCCTCGTGTTTATTTGCAAGGATCTCTGTTTTATCTCTGGCTGCACCGCAGTAATTAAAGGAGACCTGTGCTCAAGTTATCTGCCTGGCTTTGATTTCTCTTAAGGTTATCCTGGAGGATTTTATTCCCTGAAAAAGGGCATGTGAGAACATTTAGTATTTTCAGCCGGATATTCTTTTTTTTGCACGTGTGTGGGTACTATCGATTACCTTTACAGCAAAGAGGTTTTCTGATGTGCTGAGGAATATTCTGCCCCACCGAGGAGAACTGGATCAGGGGGTCCTCCGTGTGCCTCAGCTGCCTCCCGCGTGGTGCCGGCCGGGGTGTCGGGCCTGTTTGGGCTGCTGGTAACCCTGGCCATGGTGCTGGCGGGATGTGTCGGGCCGGACTGCACTTCCCGGGGAGGGGGAGAACACTCTGCTGCTAGAAAGGGCTCCCACCTGTTGAAGCCAGCAGCAAGCGTGGCCCTCGTCTTGCTCCCCACTCCCGTGTCTCTGCTGGAGTGCGAGGTCCCACACGCATCCTTCCAAAGCGGCCGGTCTCAGAGTGAGGAGGGGCCCGAGCGTGACTGCAAGCGCAGGCTTCGCTCTGGGCGAAAGGAAAGCAGCTGCGGAGTGTGACCCTTCGGAGCAGCCTCCTCCCTGGGCACGGCCCAAGGGCAGTGCCTTGCGTGCGCAAGCGGACACCCAGCAACCATCCGCCTGCTGGGAAGCATCAGCACGATGCTCTCGGGAGAGAGTGATGAAAAGGCTTGGAAATGGATTTTCTTTTTCTTTCCTTTTCTTTTTTCCTCACCAGGAACTCGGGGCAAGTCCTTTCTGAGAAAGGCAATGAAAATCAGAAGTGAGGATAAGCACTAAGGTCAGGCTGCACTGGTGCTCCCTGCCCCAGCCGCCTCCCCTCCTCCCTGCTTCAGGCTCCCTCTCCTGCACATCTGCTATGAGAGCAGAAATCGAGCCCCCGCGCGTCCCCCCGCTCTGACCTTCCCAGTCGCTGTTTTGCCACCCGTACAAAATGTTTATGGAGGCTCTGTCACTGTATCTCTCCCGGGAGCATTTCACACTTGGTTTGCCCACAACATTGGGCAATTTCATGCCACGTTTTTCATGGTTTTGGGCTGGTGGGTGCATGAGCACAACCATCCCATCCAGCTGCGTGTGACTGATGCTACTTGTGTCTGCGGGCCGGGGATGGGTGAGGTGAAGGACACCCATGGGCTGTCTGCATCTCCACTGCTTTTTAAGCCACATGGAAAGAACAGGGCTTTTGTAGCAAGTCCCCTTCTCGCTGGGTGGATTTTGCTTAATCCACAGACCTGATTCCTGCCTTGTCACTCTGATCACACTGCATCTCTTTGCTCCGGCTTTTGACATGGTCACGCTGGCAAGGGGGGCCAGAAGCAGCAGGATGGGTCCTACAAAGAGCCCGTGGTCGGGGCTTTCGCCTTGCTTAGTGGAAAGGAGCTGCATGGAGGTTGGCACCATCCATCCATCCATCCATCCATCCATCCACCCACCAGCCTTGCAGCTGGTTAGGAGACCTGCCCAGCTGCAGCCCGTGACAGAGCAGGGGGAATGGCAGCATTTCGGGGTCTGGCACCCTGCACTCGAAGCTGATGGCACCGCGAGGAGTGCAGCGATGCAGCTGTGGGGGAAGGCTTCTCCCTGCTAATTGAAGCAATTAGCGGCGTGGCTGAGCGCTACCCGAAGCAGATGGAGCCGATCTCTCTGCTGGCTTCGGTGCAGTAACACCCGGAGAGCCCGCGCGTCCCCCGACCATTGTTCGTGCCCACCTTGTCACTCAGCAAGTGCTGGTGGTGCCAGGGCCCCCTGCAGTGGCCACCCTGAGGTGATGCTGTGCAGGGCCAGATTCTGGTGCCTCCTGCCTGCAATTCACCTGAAAGCCCCCGAATTCCTGAGCTTTGCCCCTGGGATGCAGTGAGAGTATGTTGGGCAGAGGATGCTCTTGAGGAGGCCCAAGGGAAGGAGTTTTTCCGCAGGAAAAGTCTGTGCAAGAGGAAGGGAGAAGTAATAGAGGAAGAAGTGAGTCTGTTTTTTAGAGGCTGGCTACATTACTGCCATCTCCAACCCCGGCTCCAGAGCCGGCACCTGGCCCTGCTGTCTGGTCCCATTTGAGAGAGACAGTCTGTCTCGGCGGCGCTTTTGGGGAGTGGAAGGTCTCTCCAGTGCTCCCGACCATAGTACTGCCGCACGTGGGAGGCTCCTCTCTGCGTATTGCTCGGGCGAATGTAATTAGGCTTTAATGAGTCATTAAGATAAATCTCTGTTTATCCTCCGAGCAGCCATGCCTGGAGGATGCTGACAGTCGAGCAGCACGTCTTGCATCATGCCCAGGAGGAGCCTTCGTGCTCCTGTGCTGCCCCCGGCATGAGCTGGGGCCGCGGGGGCCTTGGCCACATCCGCGTCCCTCTTCCATGGGGAAGGCTCCTGCCAAGTGCCTTCCCGAATTGCCCTGGTGCTTGAGGGGGAGGATCGGGAGGGTGCTGAGCAAGGGAAAGGGTCTTTGTCCCGTCACCGATGGCCAAGGGGACCTTTTTGAGGCAATCAACAAGGTTGGACTAAAGGATGACCTGGAAGGGAGGCGAGTTGAGGAGTGTGTGGGGCTGTCATGGCCCTGCTCCTGGAGGGGAGCGCGCTGAGGTAGACCCAAAAGCTCTGACCTACCGTGGGCTGGGGCGAAGGCCCCTGAGCAGGGAGTTCAGGGGAGAATGGGATGGCGAGGATAAAGGGAGGATTTTGCTCACAGCAACATGGGGCTCCACAAGCGACTGATCCTGCCGTTCAAGTCATGCCCATAGTAAAGAGATGCTTGGAGTCACTAGGTCCCTTAACAGGATTATCCCAGCCAAAGAGCATCGCGTGTAAATTCCTTTGGTGGCGACAGCAAGGGGAGTGAAGCCGGGAGTGCATCCAATCTCCTTCGGGTGTGTTCGGAACGAGCCGAGGTCCCCGTGCCCAACGTGCGGAGGGGGAAGGGCCTGCAAGGCTGGCGGGAGCATGGATGCTCCTGGAAAACGGCCCTGGTGGCGCTGGAAGCAGAGCTGCTTCCGTGGGAGGAGGCAAGGTCGAGCTTCCCAAGCACGGGGCCCTTCCCAGGGTGCAGCTGAACTCGGTGGCGCTTCATGGGGTCCAAACCCATGGAAAACTGGCAGAGAAGTCAGAAGAGAAGGGCAGGATCTTGACAGCACGCGAGGCCGGAGCTCTGGGCGCATCTCCTGGCTGCTCCACTCCCCGTCGCTGGCTAATTGGCTGCTGCTCTCGGAGCGCTAAATCAAATCACGGCTCCCACAAAATGAAGTTTTCTGGAGGCGAGCGGCTGCCTGCAGCATCCGTCATGGCCTGACTCGCCGCGCGCGCTCGCGCTCGGGTTAGCAAAGGCCAAATCCAGCCTCTCCTCCCTATTAGTGGAGCCGCTGCGGGATGCGATAACTCCATCATTCCCTCCCCTCAGCATTTTGGGACACAGAGGAGCTGTAAGGAGGCATAGGAGCTGAACACATCCGTCTCTATTATTAGCACCGTGTCGGGTCTGCTGACGGATGGCGATATAAGCCGGGTTATGGTTGTATTGATTTCGTGGGATTTTTTTTTTAATTTTACGTGGGCGAGAACCTTTGAGAGGAAATTGAATCGGAACCATCCTCTCCGTGATCGTACGGTGACTGTCCAAGAGCCACGCGTCGATGCGGGGTCAGTGGCCCTGCCCGCGGCTCCCTGTGCCCGTGCAAGGCACCGCAGCCTGTCCCTCTTGGCGGGCGCCCCCATCCGCAGCAGGGATGGTGCCACCGTGCGCAACGCTGGGGCTGGGCACCCGATTAGGCAGCTCTGCTCCGCGCGCCGCCACCTCCCTCAATCAATTACGGGCCGTGTGCGAGCACCTAATTAGATCTGGGCAGCCGGCAACTGGCTGGCGCGGGGGCGCTATCAATTAGCGCCGCTGCGGGGCGGGTGCGGGACTCCCTAATGAAATGTGCCGGACCCAGATGTGCCGGCACTTCCCGGGGTGACGGACGATGCCTCCCATTCCCTTTCCTTTTCCCTTTCCCACCTGTCCCTGCAGGACCACCTGCATCTGCCCTGGCCGCCTCTGCAGGCTCCGTGACTGCAAGGCCGCCTTGGCTCTTCTCCAGGTAAGAGCGGTCTGCGATCCGTCTCTTTTCCAGGTACGAGCCACCTGGGATCCTGCCGCACTCCGAGCATCCCCAAGCAGGGTGGATGTCACCCGTCACAGAGACACCCAGCGAAGCCTAACGTCTCCCTCCCTGTTTATTGCAGGTCCTCTGGGTCCCCCTTGCAGAAACTTCGTGCGGGGGCTGGTCTGCAGCACCTCCCATCACGGCCCCAGCGCGCGGGCGCTCCAAGCTGCGCCTCGGCTTCCCCAGGGGCCGCGGGCTGCTCGGTTCCCAGCTGTGGGGAGGCAGGAAGGTGGGTGAGATGCAGTGTCCCAGCAGAGCGGCTGTGAGGGAAGGGTGCTCGTGCTGGTGGCTTTGGCTCGGGTGGCCCCTGGGTGGCACTGAGGGTCCCCTACCTGCAAACAGCACGGGCTGGGAGGAGAAGGGGCTCCCGTGCAGCCTGGGTACCCGAGGGAGGCGAGAGCTGCGCTGAGGTCTCAAACCAGCCAAGCTGGTGGCTGCATGGTCGGAGGCTCCCCCGGCCATAGGGTTGCCTATAGCTGGTGCGTGGGGATGATGCCCGTCTCCTTGTCCTGCCCTTCAGAGTTTGATGGAGAACCGGTCGGATGACAGCGGGAACTGTTGTTATCACCGGGGGAATCCTAGCCACGGTGATCCTGCTGTGCATCATCGCCGTGCTCTGCTACTGTAGGCTTCAGGTAAGCATTCCTGGGCCCCCCCACTCCTCCCGCCGAGCCGCTGGCGGGGCAGGGACCACGCTGGCATTGCCCCACGGTGTTCACTGAGAATTAACGTCCTTCCTGGCCTGGGCAGCTCTCCCCACGTTGCCGAGGCTCTGCAGCACTCAGTGCGGGTGCAGGCCTGGCCGGCTCTGCAGCACCAGGTGGAGGGTTTTTCCCCCCTGCAGCTCCAACAGGGAGGCTCTCAGCAGCGGCAACCTCTGCCTTTTAAAAAGTTAATGCGGTGCCGGTGCCGCACGGCAGTTACGTGCTGTGCTCTCCACCATCCGGGTGTCGGGGGGGGTTTCCAGCCAGCGGGATACACTTCCAAGCAGCGTCCTCCCCAGCTGCATCCCAGAGAGCCGCGCTGAGCCCCACATCAGCCACTCCGCAGGCCCCACTACCAACTGGGCAGCCCCAATGGGCAGCAAGGGGCTGGTAGGGGTTTTCCTTGTGGGGGGGACGAGACCAGCTATTTTCTTGCTGTTCCGCTCTGCGGGCAGGCAGAGCCCAGCCTGGCCTCGCTCAAGCTGCAGCAGTGCAGCGTGGTGGGTTTGCTTCTTCTGCCCGTCCTTGCCTGGGGTGGTTCCTGGGGGTGGAGGCGGCTCTTGCCCCTCACTTTCTGCTAACAGCCTTTCCCTCGTGCCCAGTACTACTGCTGCAAGAAAGATGAATCTGATGAGGAAGAGGACGAGGAGGAGGAGGAGGAAGAGGAGGAAGAGCCCGACCTTCCCGCTCACGCGCACCTCGGCACGTGCAATGCCTGCAACTCCCGTGTTGTGGATGGCCAGGGCAGCCCCGCGTCGCCACCCAACGAGCTTGGCCAGCGCGGCGCTCCCAACTACTGCCCCACGTGCTCGCCCTATGGCTCCCCTTTTTACATCCGGACTGCTGACATGGTGCGCAACGGGGGTGAGCGCATCGCCTACGCGCCTGCGTGCTACAAGGAGATGGGGCAGCCCCTCGGCATGGCGACCCTCCAAGGCTACCCGGTGAGCCGCCACGGCGGCCTCCGCGAGAGCTTCCCAAACCCGAGGGCTATCAGCACGGACGTGTAACCGCCGTCGTCACTCGCACTGGGTGCTCCAAGCAGGCACCCGCTCAAGGGAAGGGGCTTTTCACTTGTATTTGGGGGGGTTCGTGCAGAGAGGACCCCGTAGTCCAGGCCAAGACCAGCACAGTCCTCCTGCTGAGCTGCCCAGCATTGCTAAGCTTATGGGTAAGAAGATGAGAGAGATGTCCAAGGGCAATGTTAAAACAGTCATCCTTGAACCCATATAGATGTAATTACTATCCTACTCTATCTCCTGAGGGCACTTGTCTAATGAGGGCTATGTACAGTACAAACTAACCAAACTATCCAAGACTTGCCTGACCTTCCGGACTTCCCGAGTCTAGAACCAGCTCTTTGGTGTCTTCACGAAGCAACCCTACCTGCTACTACCCAAGGCAACACCCACAGCCTCTGGTACGGTTGAAGCGAGCACACGCAGCGGCACCAGGAGCCGCCGCCTCCGGCAGCAACGGCAGCAACAGGGCGGAGGAAAGGAGAGAGGTGGAAAATCCCAGTGCCACGTCCTCCAAACGGGTAGAAGAGCAAAGGTTTGGATCATTCTTCTCCCCTCATACTGCAGTAGTTTCCATTAATGGTTAGCTTTCCTATTAGAAGCAAAATAGGACACTCACTCTCTCCCACCTGCTCCAGTCTTTACACAAACTGAAGAAGCTAAAGAGGAAATGAATTTGGGTAACTGCAAGGGGACGCAAAGGAGCTCACAAAACTATTAAGGTCAGCTGATGGATGCAGGTTGATCCTTCTGCTTTCACAGCCTCTGCACCTTTTAATACTCATGAGCTTTCTTAGGAGTCATTTTAACTTGGGCCAGTAGAAATGTCAAGATTTTACTTGCGGGAAGCATTGCACCTGTGAGGAACTCCTGTCTCTACCACCTTCAGCCTTCCAAGCCCTCAGATTACCCTGACATTTCTGGCAAGCTGGAAGGAAGATTGTGTTCAGGAAAGCATTTGCTTTTGTCAGCAATAGAGGAGACCTCTCAGGTCACTTTTCTTCCTTTGATGGCACTGTGGCCTCCAGTGGGGCACCTCTCCCTTCCTCTTGGAAGAGGATGCGAGACCTGAGCCTGGGTTCATTGGCTCTGCGGCCGGTAATGACAGTTCGACCAGTGACTCTGTCTTCTGCAAAAATGAATGTGGGAAAGTTCCTTCTTCCTCCATAAATGAAATTAGGTGAAAAATTACTGAGAAGGCATCTCCGTCATTCACAGGCACTTCCATAGCAACTGGAGCAGGATGGCTCTGCTGAGCACTTCGCATTCACGGTCGCGAAGAGGGACCCGGACAGCAAAGATTCCTGCAGCCTTACGGATGTTATTAGAAATAACAGCAGGAAAATGACAACCCCACTTCTGCAACATACGGTAGAACTGCTCAGAAATACGAATGGGGCTTTTTTTTCCACTGCTGCAGTTTTGAATTTGGCCTGCTGCTCCCAGACGGAATTGGACTGACCAGTCTTAACTTCCCAATCCATGTGCAGCTAGATAGGTCTCCGTAGAAGGCACATGTCACCAGAGCCCCAGTCACCTACGTTATCAGGCAGAAGGTTACCTTACACTTCAGATTGGGTCATATCTCGCTTCCTCTGCTCAAGCTACCAGAAAAGAGGGAGCAAAGTAAATACTATGAGGAAGGTCCTTGTAAACCCAGTTTTATCCACGCCCCCCCACCTCTGTCTCACATTATTCACCATCTACCCCATCTCCAGGCCAGAAGGACACTGGCCCATCATCCTGAGCCTCGGTCCTGAGGCTCTGTTTCTTCTACAGAATCTCCTTCACATCTCCAGACACTGACAGCAGGGCTTTAAATGTCCTCTCACATTGCAGGCAGGCATGAAGTAAAAAAAAATCAGAGAGTAGCAACAAAGTGCACTAGCTGATAGTCTGTAGCTGCTGCTGCTGCCCGTTCAGCCAGTACTCTCCCTGGTAATATAGTCTCTGAACTTCTTTTGGGCTAACTCAGCAAATCCTATCCTTTCCCTTTAGGGCATCTGCCCAGCTAGGCCTCCACCCCGCTGGGAGGCACAAGCCCAGGTGCCGCAGGTCCCTCCTGCACCGCTCTGCCAGGCAGCACCATCTCGGCCACGGGCACAGAGCCCGCACGAGGACACGGCGTGTCCAGGCATCTGATTCTACCTCTTGGCGGCTTCCTGCCGCCTCGGCACCATGGGCTGCACCGCTGCCTCCAGGAGGTGGTGGGAACACCGCTCTTGTTTCTGCGGGTCACCCTTCTGGCGAAAGGCTTCTATCGCCAGTCTTCTCCTGGAAGGCAACTGTATCATCATCTTCATCACATGCAAACTGAGTATAAGCTGTTGCCAACTAACAAGGTGCCAAGCCTGGCAAGGCAATTCCAGCGTAGCTGGATGGCCGAGATAAGGATTAATCTCACAGACAATATATAAAACCGTGGGCCTGGCATATGTACACATGAATGGGTGAGTCTAAAAGAGCAGGAAATGTGGGAGATCCCAGCACGGGGTCTAAGCTTTTAGGGAAGGTGGGGGAACAGGAAGGGGGAGGAATCTCAGATTATCTTTTTCCACTTCACATTTCTCCTCTTATTATTCTCTCTTTGTTGCTCAGCTTTGAGTCCAAGTATAATGTCAGAAATAAATGAGGACTTTGAAATACAAAACAAGAGTGATTTCTGTCCTTTGGCAGGCAACACAAAAGGGGATTTACACAATGGCTCAAGGATTTGTCCTTCCCCCACTTTCTACTTTCACTTTCCTTTCTCTCCTGCCCCTCTTGGTCCCTCCCCTCTGGTCTAGGTGCATGCAACCCCAAAACACAATTTTACAGTTTAGCTCTTTATTGTGACACAGACTTTGGTGTGTTTTGGATATTGACCTTGCAGGACAGGATGAGCAGAGTGGAGCGATGTTGTTACCATGTGGGCTCTGCTGCAGGCTGGCCTCTGTGCTCACCATCTCCAAACAGGCTTTCTGCTGGCGCGGGCCTCGCTGGGGCTGCCAAGTGAATTACCGGAGCAGAGGAGGAGCTCTTCAGAGAGGGACAGGCTTTCCCAACTCGCATCTCAGTAGCTTTGTAGGAACTGGTTTGTCTCAAGTAAAACCCTCTCAGTGGAGAGGGGACAGTGATGACTAAGTCCTAAAATCCTTCCTCGCTAAGCAGGCTGGTTTACAGGGACTGGCTCTGTGGCCAAGTCAGGCGGGGTGGCTTCATATGGTAAAGTCTGGTTCTGGGGGCCCTTACCCCTGAGCTTGGCGCCTGACTGCGCGGCCCGGCAGCACTCAGGGTGACTTGGTGCGACACGACCGGCAGCAAGCCTTCCTGTAGTACCAGTGCGAGCACAGCTTCACCTTCAGCACCAGCACGCAGTTGGCCGTCACTCTGTCTTCACAGTCGTCTTCTGGCGGACAGAAGCCCCCACAGAAGGTGTTAGAGCGGAGACACCCTCCCCCAGCTAAGAGCTGGAGGCCGCGAAGGGCTCCCAAGGGCTCGTCCCTCTCCCGGCCCTCCCAGTCTCACCTGGCGCCTCTGTGGGGCACGGCTGGAGTTGGCAGCTCTGCCTGGCTTCTGGTTTGGCAGTGGGGTCACAGCCCTGACCCAGCGCCTCCCCTTGGTAGCACTTCACCTCGCGCAGTCGCACACCAGCCCCACACGTCTTGCTGCACTGTCGGGATCAAGAGAGGAAAGGGATTGAGAGAGGCATTTTTCTTCCTTTTCTACGGGTCCCAAGTGTTTCCTTCCAGTCAGGCCTCCTGGTTTCCTGCGTGGGTGGCTGCTCCTGAGGAGGACACAGTGGTTTCAAACCCAAACTTGTCTCTCACTGCTACAGCAGAGCCAGTCAGAGCTGGGAGGCAGGCAGGCTGGTGAAGGAGTGCAATTTTGCTTCTTTAATGCAATTTAGAACAGTTTTTGCTTTGAACACTTAAGAAGAGGGACAAAACAGCTACTCTGAGTCAGTCTTAGTCTCTCCGCCTCACCCCGCGCCAGTTCCCTAAAAGCTCTGCAATTAAAGTGAAAGGAAAGCAGGGGAGAGGAGAGAACATAGACTGCTAGCAGAGGGAGGAGACAGGGCTGTACTGGCTGCAGTATGGTCATGATCTTGCCTCAGGCAATAATCTACATGCTCTAAGCTTCTCTTCAGCCAGCAAGTGTCAGTGCCTCTACTGGTTGCCTGGACTGACACAGAGCAGGGCTCCTCAGTCCTCCATACAGACCATCAGCCTAGGTCACGAGGCCACCTCTCTCTGCATCCCCAAGCCCTACCTGAGACCAGGAGGTAGTGAACCACGTTGAACAGGGTCTCCTGAAACAGGCAGCTTGCTCCTCAGGCTTCTGGGAGGCCTCGCAGCGCTTCTCGGGATACTCCCTGTACACACCATTCTCCAGGCCTGCACACAGGACGAGCCGAGTCTTCGTTCCTCGTCCGCAAGTGGCATCACACTGAGACAGGGAACACAAATGGCTGGGGATGAATGATGCTCCTCAGCAGCAGAGAGCCGGGCTGCAGGCATGGGAGCAGCCGGTTCAGAAGCTAGTTGCTTTGTGCCTATGCTGAAACCCGTGGGGCTGGTGCTCCCCAGGTCACAGCAGCAACAGTATCTGAAAAGGAGCTGAATTTCTCAGAGTGAGGGCAGGAGCTGGTATTAGTTTTAGCCAGGACTAGGGCAAATTCAGCTTGGCTGGCCTGAAAGCAGCTACCACAAGAGACCTGAGCAGCCAAAGCAAGACTACAAACGTTCCATGGATGTCACATACAGCTATGTCCTCAAAGACCATGTAAGTAATGGTACATGGTAATGTATTTGTGCAGCAACTGTGGTTGACATCTGGGCACAACGACAAGCTCTGCCTGGGGCCAAGGGGACCAAATTGCTGCATTGCAGGTCACCTGCATGAACACGTACTGCTCAGCCCAAAGCCATAGTGGCCTAGGTGGGAGGGCTCCGTGTCTTAGGACAACACTGGGGGATGCAGGCAGGCAGCAGAAGGAAAGATGTCATTCAAGCTTTGCTCTGCTCCTTGATGGCGGTTCCTGGTTTGAGATTTGACTTTGTGCCCTTCTCTGTCATGCCAGGGCTAGCCCAGGTGCAGAGGGAGGAAGCTGGTCTCCCTTAGTCACCCTGTGAATGGCGCATCAAGAGCTAATCACCCACCTGGGAGAACACGGCACAGGCAAAGAAGCTAGCATGAATCAGGAAGGAGCTCATCTGGCCTTTCAGACCTCAGGCTAAGTTAATAAACTAGCAATAATGGAAAAACTGCCCTGCAGGATGGCGAGTGACCCCCACCAGGGCAAGAAGGGGTTATAGGACTGCCACGGGTCCCAAGATTTAATCAATTTGTGCTAGTTACCAATGCTGGAAGAAGACTCAGTTGAATATGGTGAACTGGTAAGGAGGGGCATCAAAAGGAGAACAGAGTTTTACCTATGAATGGGGTTTGGCTGCTTTACTGGTTCCCTAGAAGGCCAGTACCCTTTTTCCTTAGTGATTTATAAATCACTATTTTGCTTAGAGCTTTATAAGGCAAAGTGCAAATCTAACAAATGTACCAACACTCCCCTTCTGGGGATATGGACCAGCTTGTAACTGGCACAATCCTGCAAGCCCTTGAGCAAAAGAGAGGGAGTACAGTGGCAGAGAAGCACTAGTCACCCACATGTGGAGTGGGGGAAGACGGGTCCTGGCCATCACACTATGAGATCTGAGACAAACAAATGCTCACAGGATGGTGGTCTTTTCCAGGGCAGGGGCTGGGGTTTATCTCCAGCTCTTACCAATCGAATATGAGGCTGGTTTTGCTGGAACTTTCTATTTAGTGGTGGGACTAAAATCTCAGGGTCATGGATGTATATTTTGGTTGAAGAGCTCTGCAGTAGTGCATGTAACTGCCATGTCCTTGCTGGAAGCCAGGAGTGGGAGAGAAGGACCGTTTCTTTGGGACTTTGCTGCCCTCCAAAGGAGGTTCCAGGAAAGGCAGCAAGTGCTACAGACCTTGGGATGGCCCACAGGCTGCAGGGGATAAGCAGGAGTATGGCTGCTTCTTTTCTAGAAAGAGGCAGGACAAGGGCATAAATCTACAGTTGGAGGCAGCCCTGCTTTGCCAAGGAAGTCAAGTGTCCACCACCACGTGGGATGTGCAGGGGAAAGAGACCTCCCTCCCCCAATTTAGCAGGGGCCACAGTGACTCCACCTCCAGCTCCCTTCCTCTGGGAGCTCAGGGAAAACAGGTCTTGCCCCTGGGCTGAGGGAGGAAGATACTGAAAAGGAAAGGGCCGAGGCCATGAGGCTCTGTCTGGCTTTACCTGATCCCACTCCTGCTCCACCCAGTGCGCAGGGCAGTTCTTGTCACCACACGGATGGATGGCCAAAGGCTTGGCAGCTGGGTCACACTGGGAGTCAGAAATCACCTTGCCCTCGCGGTTGCGGCACGCGACGAAGCGGCTCATTCGTCCCTCGCCACACGAACCTGAGCACTTGAAGGAATAAAGGGCATTTAGACACAGCAGGGAGCAGGCAGGAGGAGAGGAGGGGTTGGGGGTACCACGTTTTGCTACTGAGGCTGGGGCACTTGACCCTAGTAGTCTGTAGAGGCACATCAGGTCAGGGGCTTCTATTCGAGTCTCTTGCCTCCAAGCATGAAGAGTTTCCCACAATTTTTTAATGGGTTTTATATTTACTCACCTCCCAGCTGACAAATTCAGAGCTCATGAACAGGCAGAGGCAAAGCTGCAGAGCAACGCGGTTTCTCTAGCTCAGCCTCTGCCAGGCAAAAGCCAAAGGAGAACAGCAACGTGCCTGCCCCGTCAGAGCCGATGCCTCCCTCCTGCCCGCCTTGTGCCACCTGGATCAGGGACAAGGACGGGCAGCCCCTGGGCACTCACCGGGCCCCACTCAGAGGCGATCCAGCGGCGGTCGCAGGGCGGGCCTGCGCACACCTTCTCACTGCTGGGCTTTTGGGACTCGTCGCAGACGGGTGCTTCTACCGAGCAGCGCACCTCCCTCTTCATCACCCCCTGCGTGCCGCACCGGGCTGAACACTGCGGAGGCCACATGGAGTCAGAAACAGAGCAAGGGGGATGAATAACAGACCAAAAGCGCAAACTGCAAATGCCTCCTTCCGTTCTGCTCCTGCTGTGCTAGCAGAGAGAGCAGGGACTTGAGCAGGCAAAGAGAAACGTGGGTCTGACTATCTCTGCAGCTTATTTTCTCTGGGTCCTAGATGCTGAGACCTGAATTGCTATATAGGGTCCTTGGGCAATTCTCCTAGCCCGAGCAGGTCATGAGAAGTCAATGGAAGGATTTGAACATATAGGGTTTAGCTTCTCTCTGTCTCCACACCAGTGTTTCCCCATGCACCCACAGTTCAATTCTGCCGACTGGTTACCTCCAGGATCAGGGTCTTTGCTGCCTACCTCGGACCACTCGGAGAGCTCCCACTGGGGCCCACAGGCTGTGTTTTTGCAGGCTTTCCTCTCCATGGGCCTGGCCAGCCCAGCTGACTCGCAGAGGTCATCATAAACAGAGCTGTCAAAGCCGGGAGCCAGCATCTTCCAGCAACGCACAGTTCGGTACTGATAGCCCTCTCCACAGGTCCTGGAGCACTCACTCCAGCGGCTGGTCTCCCATCTCCTCAAACAGTCCCCAAGAGAGAGAGAACAGAGCAAAACCCAGGTAAGGGAACAGGGACACAGGACACGGGGTGGCTGGGGCATGGTGCTGGCCTAGGACTCTGCCCCAGTAACTGCTGGTACAACTGTGCTTCTCAAGCATGCATCTGTGTTAACTCCAGTCCTGAGATGATTTTGCTGTTAGCAAGCAATGCAGACACAGTAAATTCCTTTCCTCTTTTTGCTTATGTGGGGATTCATGGGTTTAGTCTTGCAGTCCAGAAATGGCTGTATGTTTTGAGCAGAAAATGATGATTACAAAGACATGCTGTTCCCATGGACAGCTGATTGCTCAGACTGTGATGGGCTCTACTAGGTTACTCAGCCTAGCAGGCACTAGGGTGACTCACTGGGTGACCCACAGTCAAGACCCAAGGCCTGTGGGGTCAGGTCAGCCCCACCTTTGCTTCTTCCCTCTAGACTTCAATGTCCAGCAGATGGGGATGTGCAATTGGAGCTGTTATTTCCACTCACCTGGGCTGGCAATCTCTCCCCGTGCAAAACTCATGAGTAGGTTCTGGTCGCATCAGGGCATCGCAGTATGTTTCATCCACTTCCACCCCATCGTATCGGACACACATCGCATAGGAGGCACTGATACCTGCTGGACAGTCAAGAATTTCTCTTGGTCAGGCTTCATCAGATCCAAAAGCCTTCTCCCACCATGATTAAATTATTGGAGAGTGCTCATTGCATCTGAGCCTCTACATGTCATTTTCAAACTACCGATATTCTCTCCTTCAGGAAGCAAAAAGGACCTCCCCTCACACGATTAGTCTTCTAGAGGAGGAATCGACTGAAAAATAGCTAAAGACAAAAATCAGCCAGATGCTATGGATAGGTTTCTTCTCTTCTCAGGCTCTTCTTAGAGCTATCATTTTACTTTCCCATCCTGGGAATTAAAAAAGAAATAGATGCCAAAAATCATCCTCCAAAGCACGGAAATTCAGGCTGGCTCCACTGCAAAAGTCTGTCACTTCAAGATACATTTTCAGATCAATAGAACTTGAAATATCCTATCTTTTCCTCAAAGAACATATCTTTCCTCTAACATATAGGGAGAGAAGCAAATGGCAAAGAAGTTGCTGGCCACTATGTGGATTCAAATTACAGAGGCCACTTGTTCAGTGGAAGACTTAAGTGAGACCTGGAAAAGAGATTCACTGTTAAAGGACTATGGGACTATTCAGAGCTTTGGATTGTGAGCGTGCTTAGAGAAGATTCATTTCTTCCCCATTATCATTTACTGCAATTGCAAATGTGGTATCAAATATGACAGCTTTTTCTGATATGCATCTCCACTGAAAACCAGTCTTGGAAATAAGCACCAGGTCTTGAAAACTATTTAGATTCCTATCTCTAAGAAGTTGCCCTTTTGTGATTTTGCGTAAGACAGGGAGCCGACTCAGTGCTGTAAGCACTCTAGAGGCTCCAGCTCTTAGCTGGACTAGAATTGAGGACTTTCCAGTGAAGGGCTGTGAACCAGAAGGGCTGTCAAACCTACCTGATGTGCACGTGGAGCTGCAAGGGGCATAAGCTGAGACCTTCCACCGGTACATGTCAGCCAAGCTGATATCATCATGGCCCACGGGGCTCACATCAAACTCATTGCTGTGGAGAAAGAAGTATGAACTAAAATGAAATACTTAGGACATCAAATGCAAGTGGAGTTCATTTCTTCTTGACATTATTTGAAGACAGGGGAATTAACCCATCCCTATCTGCTCTCCATCCCCATCTCCCCCACCTTGGGCAAGACAGATCTTTGACAGAGTTTAAATCCCTGATCTGCCTCCTGATTTCAACCAGAGAGGTTTTGTCTGGCCATGGGCCCACACCCCTTGGAGAGAATGCAGTTTCTAATGAGACTCGTAGATACCACACTTGGAAACACGTAGGAGGCTTCAGTTCCAACGATCACTCTGAAAGGTATCAAGTTAGGTTCAAAACAAGATCTCAACAAGATCCCAAGCAAGATCTCTCTCCATATTGCATAATGTGGCAGGGAAAACTCACATGTGGCTTGCCAGAGATGTTTAAAGTTGTCCCTCAG
>JAUBNY010000327.1:399497-478408 GCA_032275445.1 Crypturellus soui | reverse complement strand
TCCCTTTCCTTTCCCTCTCCTCTTTCTTTTGAAAACAAAAGTCACTATGAAGGGATAATATACAAATAACAAGGAGGAATAAAGACAAAACTGATTAGCTTAGTATAGATACAGAAAATGCATTTATCAGAACAAGAAATCACTGGTAATTAATTTATTTGACTAGAATGGAAGCTGCTGCTTGGTCCTTCTTTGAAAACAAGTAACCAAACAAAAACCAATCAATCAAAAACCTGAAAACAAATTCATCCAACACAGATACACACTGTCCAGCACTGTAGTAAACCACAAGAAATTAAATTTGGCCCAGCATGTCGCTTATAATGATGGTGTTTTGGAAGATTTTGATCTTATCTGGAAAATTCAACAAGGAGACTAGTATTTTATACACAACAAGAATTGCTACCTGGTGTTTTATTGACAACCAGGAAGGTGTAGCTAGGTATATGATAATCACAGGAAATAAAGACAGCCTTTGTTCTATTAATTTCTGAAAGTATACGACACCTTTATGGAATACTAATTATGACTTTAGGGATGTTTATATTGCAGGCAATTCAATCAATAATATTGACAAAGAATATCTTCTAATATGTAAATTAATAATGCAGCAGAATACGTGAATCTTTCTCAAGAGATGTTAGTAAAACAGTATAGTTCCTGGTATCTGGACACAATTCAAAGTATAGAGAACTGTTATTCTCTCATAACCTCCCTTTCCTCAGAAACCCTGGGATTTTAAAATAATACCATATAAAATCTGCTAAAATAACTTTTAGAGAGATAATAATTAAAGAGTACAGGGAATAAAGAAATGAGGGAAAAGGAGAGAAGGATGAGAAATGAGATCTGCTGGAAACAGAGAAAACAAAACAACCAAACAAAAAAACTGTGCAAACAGGGAGCTATTAGAAGAAGGGAAGTCCTGGTATGTCTTCTTTCCTAGCACATCTAGGTCACTTACCTAACTTGCAGCGCTGCATCCCATGCATAATCATATGCAACAATCATATCCACATAGCATCTGGAACATCCTTTATTCCACTCCAATTTAGGGTCATATATATCCACCATCGTTAATTACTTATAAATAATAAGTTCTTTGGAAAAGGATTTTAACCACACAGGGAAAATTTAGAGCCACAATCCTCAAATTATATTTCTGGAATAAACTTGTTATAAAAAGTAGTACAAATGACCATTGTTTCCTGCTAATTCTTTGATTCCTATTCAATCTCTCCTCTGAAGTATATTCCACTTCTGCTTAGTTTTACTGACAACTGTTAACTGCTATTATACTCAAAGGCTTATTTTGCTTCCAGGTGCAAAGCAACCAGATGCAGCCTTTGGGATGATGGATAATGGATGATAATGAATACTGTCAGGGCTCCACACTTCCTAAACCCCCTTGACTTGTCCAACTTGTGTTTAAAAATAAATGAAACAGGGTACACAGCTTTACATATGGTTGAGAGTTACACCGTTTAAAAATGACTTCTAGAGGTATTTCTGAATTCCATATTCATGTCTTTCAATAGACATTTGACACAAATGTCAAAACCTTTTAAAGTACTGTTTTCCATTTTTGCTTGCAACATAACAAACGTGTTTAGAACGCAGCACTTTGATACAATAGTTTAAATGTTCAAATGAAGAACTTAATACATCATGGACTATAAATACTGCCACAAAATACCAGTCTAGAATGGCACTGCCAATTTTACTGCCATGAATCATGTAATAAACAAATATGTACACACATTACTTAACATAATTCTGGCATTCACAGTAGCCCATTGGTATTAGATGTATTTTTACATGTCTAGGTTTTCTGTTAAGAGTCAGAATGTCTAACTTCTTTCTCATTTTTAATATCCAACACATCCACACCCTGTCAGTTAGCTATGTGCATCACAGTGTGTTGTTTGTATTAAAAATATCTTTACCAGTTAATAATTAATGAAATTGGGCACAGGCATTTTCTGCAGTTTTCACCCTGAGGCCAGACTCTCAGGTTTTCTGCCAAGTTTCAGGAAGCTTATGAAAAATAATAATCAAAGAATGTGTTCTGAGATGCTGAGTACGGTAATCTCCAGGAATATAGAATGGCACGTTCAACAACGAGCAATGGCCTATAAAACCTCACTTTTACCTATCAGATTTGGGATCTATGCACACCTGGCAATGCAATACACAACACTGGGTACAAGCAGAAATCTGTAGAAATCTGCAATACCTAAACTGCCACATATTTTGCACAATATAGTATATTTTTGGTGATACAAGTCCTGATTTTCAGATCAAAGGGAAAGAAGAAAAATTTTTTAAGTTACCATTATTGCCTATGCCTGTGTCTGTCCTTGTGTAAAGCTGGATCAGTCAATTTCTAATTAAATCTTATAGGACACAGCAATGATATCCATTACAGAAAATAGGTGGTCAGCAATCTTATTTGCAAGCAGTGAGATGAAACAAAAGTCACCATTCACAGAAGCTTTATGTCTGTTACCATAAAGTAACAGGCTGTAACTTGCTGTTAAATTCCTGCACAAACCAATTAGCCAGTGTCATAGTGCCTTTGTGCATTTAAAGGGAAAAAGGAACTGACAGAATATCCCCATCTTTCACATATTTATAATGTCCTGTGTATTACTGGAGCAATAGCTTTTAGTTTTGAAGGGCTTAGTCTTGTGGAGCACTGAGGAATAAATCTAGTAAAGGATTTAACCTATATATAAATAATACAGTATGGTGCAACCCCAATTTCAATAAATAAGTTGTTTCTGCTATTGGATGCAAATGATGGCCACAGTTTCAGAAAAGCCAAAGCTGAAAAGTAGCTATTGAAAATAAAAAAGAAAGAAATATTCCCATTGCAGTGTATCACCCTCAGAGTTAATGCATCCCTTAAGATGAAAGGGATGAAGGACTGTTAGGTTTCTGACAGTCTGCTGAATTAAGACAGCAATGGGTTTTAACACCTAGATGTGTGGGTAAGTATAGTCTTTTTCTTCTATTTACTTGAAACAAAGGAAGAAGAAAGGAAATAAGAAATTCAAGGAGTAATGAAAGATTTGTAAAGGGGTAAATTTAGTAACTTAGACTAATCTTAAAGGTCTAATTTCCAGAAATCTTCTCACATTAGATTTTTGTTGATTTTGGGGTAAATGAGATACGTACCAAGTCAAACAACACTGCATAGGTCTAAAATCTTTAAAATACAAAGTTTTACAGAAGGGTGAGGAACATATTTAAAGTAATCTTAGGGTTTAAATAAGTGAGTACATGTGTCACTGGATTTTCAGCAAGCTACAGATCCTTAGTAAAAAAGAAGTTATAATACTGTAATATTTTCACAATGACAAGTTGCTTTTATAACATTGTAATACCAAAAAAAACCAAAGCTCGCAAGAAGTGTTTAAATGGCAAATCTTTGCTGTACTTTCAGACACTGAATTTCCTAGAAAGTACAAGCTTGTTCACATTGTTGTATCCAAAGAAATCATCTCAGTATGTGGAAATTGAAATGAAAAAAAACCCTACTCTCATAGTTATGACTCCTATTTATTTCTTCACCTTTCTTTCTAGTCAATGAGGAGGTAATTCTAAATCTAAATTGTAAATCTTTAAATAAAACCTTATCTGAATATTCAGTTTGCCTCTCATTCCCTCCTGTCATGACAACAGATTCAGTACTGTCATATTTACTTATCAAAATAACTAAATATTTACATGACAATTACTAACTATATTCTGCAATTGTAGATCAATGACAATTTTTTCCAGCTGAAATATTCAATACTATTTTTACTGGTTGACCATTTCATTTTAACACTTAAGCAAAACGGACATTTTCGAATGTCTAGGAAAGGTGGCCAGGTGTCACAGAGAAGCTTAAAGAAGCTTCACAGTGGGACACATATGTGCTTGTCATCAAAAGCCAACAAAATAAAAATACTTCAGAAATAAAAAAGGAAGACGTATTTAAATATGCAGTTATGGAGAAAAAGATCTGCTTCATTCAGCAGGAGGTTACACCCTTGCCTTTTTGTTTCCTATAAGGAAAAATGACAAGAGTAAGCTTAAAAAAAGGAAAAGGAATATTGTGGAAATACTAGATAACGTATCTTTCCTACATTTTATGTATATTCATGGATCACCAGAAGAAAATGGGAATTATTAAAGAATTTGTAGAACTAGATCTCTAAGGTTTTTATTTTCTAGACTGCCACTAATGTTCTAAAGATCTAAGAGAATCATACAAAAATTTAGTAGTAATATAATAATAATATAGTTAACATGTATTTTCTTTTTTTGTCTTGAGCTTGATTTTCATTTGCTTTCCCTGCATTATCTCGAGTAGAACCTAGCTGAGATAAGAAAACTTAAGTACAAATATAAATAACATTGTAATACAAAAAAAAACAAAGCTCGCAAGAGAGAATTATATTAGCACTGAAAGAACTCTTATGATCTTTAGATCCCATTTCCCACAGATCAAAAATATACATTAAAAATGTTGCAGGTATTTTCATATATATGAAAGGGAATATTTTCCCTTTCATGCAATATTTTCCTTTTCAAAAGGGAAAATATTGCATGAATTAATGTAATTATGTACTGTGAATCTCAGATTATGGATATGAGCTCCCCGGGTACATATTTCTTAGTATTCAAACAATTTAGCACCTTTGACGTCACATGTGCAAACTATATTTCACACAGAATATTTTGTGCTTTCTAAAGGAGGAAAAATCTTGTACTTTCACTTGACACAATTTCCCATTCAGGATGTAGAACTCAAGGATGGCTTACAATACTGTTTTAAGCAAATATGAATTCTGCATTTGTGTTTTTGAGGAGAAGATATGTTTAAGAAGATCTCAAAAAGTGCTTTGAAATGTATATACACTATTTCCTCCTGCCACTAATAAAATATCATAAGATTGAAGTTCGTTGTTTAATTTACATGTTTGAAGGTGTGGAGAATTTTTCATTTAAATACTTTAAATTCTATGAAATTGGTTTAATATACTGTCTTTCACAAAGCCTTAATAAGTACTAAGGCCATAAAAATAACACTTAGCAGTGGGTGGGGTGAGGGAGTAGAGAAAGGAGTAAGTCTTAATCCACGCAGTATAAAATTTTCCTTTAGGTCTATAACAAGCCGCCCTTGTAGAAGTGGAAAGAAACTAATTGCATTCAGTTTGTGCTTTGTGCCAATATAAAATGCTAATTTCTCGATTGAAAATAATGAATCAAATTATGGAGATATTTTAGTGCTCTAAAGACTGTAAATGGATATTTCTAATATACCAGAAATATTGCTGTAATATAATAGCCTACAGGCACATTATTGTATTAAGTTAATATCACAAATTGCAAAATAACAGCAAATAAAAGCTCATCTTTTTTTTTTCTAATAACCACACCAGGGGAAAGGAATGATGTAGTAACAAAAATAGAAATAATTTGACTTAATGTACGCTCTACCCATTACAAACATTCAAATGGACTTTAGAAAAATGTATGATTTTAAAATTGCAGGATGATTGCTTTCAATATCAGGAAGCTTTTAGGATAGTCTTTGTTTGGCTTGAAAAAATCTCCAAATTAACCTGATATTTATTTCTTTTGTACCGCAGCCAAAAAAAAAAAAAACTGCTAACAAACAAGTAAAGAAATATACAGTAATTTCAACAGGAAAAGCCTTGCTAGCTGAAACTGAAAGACTATTAGTCTTTATGAGTCTTGCCAATCAGTGGCCATGTGCATAAATTCTCTGCAGGAGAATAGTTAATATTTATCTACTTTCTCTTAAGAACTTATTAGCTTTTCTGGGAAAAAAAGAAAAAAAGAGAAAAAAAAAAGAAAATCTGGTGTACAGCCTGTAATTAGATGGAGATTTCAGCTGCCAGGACTGTGATAGGAGTAGCTTGTGTGATTCAAGCATATTCCACCCCGCTGCATGGTTCTGCTGACCTCTGAACGGGACCTGCTCCCAGTGGAAAGCAATTTAATGTGCTGCTGCATATAGAGCAGTATGTATGAATGTAAAAGAAAGGAAAAAAAAAAAGATAAATTAGTGACAGGTACACATGAATAGGATGGTTTCTAAGGCACTTATCTGTGGCCAGGAAAGCTTGTTTCACTTCAGTTTAAAAGATAAAGGCACATGGCAGGCTGCCCCCACAAGTTCCCATCAGGCAAACCACCTCCATCGGCCATTAGCAGAAAAGTCTCCCTGTTACTTAAGGAAATGTGACAGCAATGAAAGCAAAGTGAGACCTATCTGCTGATAGGAGATCCATCAGTGTGTTAAGAAGTTTTTTTTTTGCCTTCTACTACTTTCGCAGGTCTTTTTCTTTTTCTTTTTCTTGTTCTTTTTTTTTTTTTTTTTTTTTTAAACCTGACAGCTCCAATGCCCCAGGGCTGTAGCCCTGGCAAAGTTCAAGAATGTAAGAGCAGAGCTATAAAATTAGGCCCTTATAAAAGTAGAAGCTGCCAAACACAAGGAAGTTTGTTGAGCACTAGACAGTGAGATAAGAGCCCACATCACAGTGGAATTATCTTAGCTGCTGATGGTTATTAAATAACATTGGAATCTTAAGAAACATTGAGAGATTTGGCAAACTATCTGGAGCCTGGAAAGATTAAGGAATATTAAAACACCTCATTAATATAAATATTATAAAGTTTAATTTATGTAGGGAACCATTGAAAATATGCATAATTAATATGCTGCATGTCCTTTAAAGCAACCATGTCAAACATAAATATCAACATAATTTTCTTCTGTAAACAAAAGTACAGGCAGTATGCTTGTATCAAGCAGGCTTACTGCAGATAAATGTGTGTTTTCCTAAAGGCTCAATCACTTTGGGACAGCAGGCAATTAAAATATACAGTTTTCTTCCTATCTTCATTAAAATCAAGGTTTTGCAATGCTGCAAGTGTCAAAATGAAAGAGCTTTGCTTATGTGCGTTTAATCTAGGAAATTTATTGCTTTAATTTTTCAAAATCAGTGGTAGCAATAAGGTAAAGTTGAGTTACCTTTCAGACTTTCCAGTAGCAGTGTTATCAAATCAAAGTCCTGGCTGGGGTCTGATTAGAAAATTCACAATGCAAATCCCTGTTAAAATAAAGAAGACAGAAACAGGATCTTAGCTTCCCATTCTATCAAAATGTTAATCTTTGTGCTCAAATGTGCTTAGTGAAAAATGTATAAAATTGGATGAGATAGCTTCTGCATACACATTGATACATATAATTTGGATTATGTTGATATTAAGTATCTTGCTTTCATTCTGATGCACATATCATTTAAATGATAAAGTAAACCAAATTTTAGCAGAGCTATGCTCAAACACTAGTGCTTTTAGATAGATATAGAGCTATAGGAGTATCTTGTGTTCTCCAGATTAACCTATAGACATTAACCTAATCTAACCTGATTAAGGCAGAAGTAGCTAGTTACTTCTAAATATTCTGTATTCTCAAACTGCTTGTATGTGACTAATTTTTCCAGCTAGTCTCCAGACATATTAGTATTCTCTGAGCAAAACAGTATTGGATGAGGAAATAAGTTCTTGTTTACAAATTCTGTCTTTTTTATGTTTTTTACTTTTAGATTTTATATTTGTATTCAAGATGGAAATATAAATTGCTTGTTTAAGTTGGAAGCTTGGATGGAAAACAATGTGTGTTCTGTGATTGTTATGACTGATAATTAAGGATGGTGTCAAGTATATGTCATCATTCTCTTTATCATTATTCTGTCAATCTTTTCTATGTTAAGAAAATAATGATAGGAATAGTAGTAAACAGTGCATAATCATTTCTTTAAATTTGAACAATTGGCTTAATGTATGTCAGACAAAATACTAGTTTTACAGAAAGAGAGAATGGGAACATTTTTCTCAGAAATAATTTCCATACATTGAGTTTTGTTATATACCTGACAAAGCATGTATGAACTTTAAAGGCATACACACAGTGCATAGAATCTAAATAGAAATTTCTGAAAAACTAAAAAGCATAGAAAATACTTCAATCCAAATAATTCTTATGGTTAAATATTGAAATAATGTTAATCAACAAATGAAGGGCACTATACAATTGCCAATAACATTAAGCTGATTAGGCCTACTCAATTGCAGAAATACTTTCACAAAGGCACATTGCTTTCAGTTCTTTCATCTGAGCACTATGTTCCTAGTACCTACAGATCCAGTTTTAGAGCCATATACTTGAATCAAACAAATTTGGAATGTATGCTTAGAGATCTTAGAAATATGCTTCATGTATTTTAATACTCTAAAACATTCATCACAAAACTTACTTATACATGACTTTCACTAGGATATTTTGACAGTGGAGCTTTTCTATTGAAAGTACACTAAAATTTTTTAAATAAAGATCTGTTATAAGTATGTTTGTATGTGTTTATATATATAGAAGGGCACTTTGCTTAAATTTATGAAGTACTAATTCAGCGTTCTTGAGTGCTGTGGGAAAAACAGGGAAATGGTGAATGTTGTGAACTGCATAAATAGTCCAGCTTCTCTGGACTTACTGTTCATGCTTTGGATATGTCAAATGCTAATCCTGTTGGACCTCTTTATGAATACACTCTAGTTACATTTGTTAATACACTTTTACACTTTGAAGTCAAAATTTATCTGAATTTGCATGGAATTGGACATTTGAACATCGCTGAAAATAAAATCCACCATTTCCTCAGCAGATCCCTGTTTAAATGATAGCCTGGACAAATAGCTGTGACTCTACTTGACAGTTTTTGTGGAGGTCTCTTTACAAACTTCACAGCTGTCCCACACGCCGTAGGTTGTTGTAAGGGATATCGATAGGGCAATTCCAAAATCTTAAGCAGATCATAACATTTTTCTCATCCAATTTTTCCTTCCTATTACCAACCTGGTTTCTATCCACTTCATTGAAATTACTCTTACCATACTGCTGGCCTGAGCATGAGGAAAAACAGACACTTCACATTTGTAGGGTAATATTTTCTAATGTCTTACATTAATGGTACAATTAATTATCCTTCATTTTCACTCACCACAAGTAAAATAAAAAACATGAAAACTAAAAACTTTGCAAATGCTCCCATCAAAAGAAAAACTTAATAAAACTGTAAAACAGAAAAAAAAGACATCTTAATTTCCTGTTCAAGCATAAGGCAGCAGAGAAACATTCCTCATTTATAAAGTAGTGTCATTGTAAGAAAACAACCTGATTCTTATAAAGATAGAGGATAGCTAACAGTATTTATATATTTTTATGCTTTAATGTTGAAAGCACGTAATACAATCAATAGAAAATGATTAATATGAACTTAAAATTCACTTTTGGAGTACTGCTTAGGTCAAAATTAATGCTTGAAGAATGACTAAATTGACAATAAAAAAATAAGATAAAAGACACTGATTTAAGTTATAAAATAGAATGAGATTAAAAACACCATAGCACATGGAATTTTCCACTACTTATCCAGAATTACCCATTATTTATGCAGCAAAACTTTGGGCTTATTAGAGGAATCTTTAGTACTGTTTGTGGAATAAATTAAAGGTGACATATTCATAAAATGCGTAGGTTCTAGCAATTTGTTAGAGGAGCAGCAATATTTTAAAATTGTCAAATCTTTTGCTGTATTCACTGCAATGGCATCAGCCATAAACCTTTAGTCTCATATTTTACAAGAGAATAGTACCTTCTATGACAGTTATTTTCCATTTTCTGATAACTATTAAAGATTATTATCTTTAATTTCAGATTAGGGTTGTATGAAACATGTTTAGCAGTATATAAACCAATATGTAATCTAGCTTTGATGAATTTTAGGTATTGCAAGAAGCCACCCAAAGCTGCTACTTAACCAAACTGCATCTTATACCAAAGAAGCAGAGCTTTATCTTCCCTTAAAAAAAAAAAAAACTGTTATTCTTAAAAAGCATATATATATGCACATATATATATGCTTTCTAGGATTGAAAGAAAAGTCATTTAATGCAAGTTAAAAACACTCAGTAAGAAGTATTTTAACTGTGGAAAAAATGGCAGTGAACTTCATTAATTTTATTCATGGTATATATTTTGGGAGGTAACATAAAGATGAAGTGGAGTACCTGATTGTTGAAACTAACTTGCATCATAACCCATACATTTATCACTGTGCTTCTTATCATTGTCAGTAATTGGTGAACATGCCTGTTATTATAATTTTTATATCCATCTTCAAGAAAGCATTGTCTTATGAAATTGTGGTTAATTTCAAATAGATGGCAAGTCATATCTCAGTTTCATAAATCTAACTCTTGAAGATAAGTGAGGATAAGGAATCTGTTGCAACAGACAGAGATTAAGCTTTCTAAAGGTGTTATTTTGTAGGTTGTCTCAACAGACAACAAAGAGAAAAAATATATATATTTGTTCATTTATATGTATACATAGAGAAATATTACATAATTAACACAAGATATCTTTGAGTATCTTGTAAAATCTTGAAAGCACTAAATGAGGTGAGATCTGGAAAGTGTGAAGACGCATAATTAGATTTCTCATCCACATTATATGAATTTTTAAATAAATTCATATCCTCTACATTTCAGGGTTCAATGAAATAGGTGAGACAATTCCAAACAAAACAAAACACAAGTAAGTAAAACATGACAAATTAGTTAAAATATACTACTTGAGCTTTGCTGTCTCAAGCAATATAGAATACTGTACTACATTAATGAGAAAGATATTTCTTATTCAGACAGGGCTCTATAGTTTGCCAGAATGGTGGGCATTATCAAATCTATCTTTTCACCTTCTACATCTTAAATTAAGATTGGAAAGACTGAGTGAATAACATATCTCACCCAAGAAAGCTGATGAAATAGAGAGCTTAGTCTCTTGATTTCATTGTTTGATTTGACTCAGAACAGAACAATGGGATCATTCATTCTCCTAGAAACCATATATTTCTAAGGTTGATCATCTCCATCAGTCTAAACCTATGGAAAGAAGCTTTATAGTCTTGAAAAGGTGAGAGAAATTACTTCTGGCTCAATATAGTCTAGTAGGTAATTAGTCTAACAGGAGTTAGCATTATTCTTTCCTTAGCCTTATCTGAAAAATAAAATGTCAGTTTCTTCAATATAATAATGTAATGACACAATAACTGTTGAAAAATATTTTATCATGACTATTGAATATAAAAGACCATCATTAAATATGAATACTACCTACTAAGCCTATAGTGAATCCCAATCTTGATTAATGAGGGTCCCATTTCATTGAATGAAATGTATCTCCCCATATATACTCCCACTTAATAGGAGTAGGAGTAGAAAACATCCTACTATGTGCTACATCATTTATGATTATGCAGTTGTCCTCTTATTTAATTAGGTACATGATAAGGAATAGCACATCAGCTTTGCCCATACTGTCTGTGAAGTTTTAGAGCACATTTATGCTTGTTTCTATGTTAACAAGTAGTTGCATTACAAGTGGGTCAGTAGATCAAGGTGATGTAGACACTACATTTACACTATGTGCACTTAAGAGGGAGAGATTTGAATGAGACTAGGTTTAGTCTGAGTATCTCAACTAAATAAGTTTGCTGTAGCCCACAGTGATGACCAGGGGCTCCTCAGGACCAGTCTCAGTGTTGGTTCTTGGTGGGGATTCTTCCCTCTGTCTCACGAGAGAGTCATAGGCAGCTGGTACAACCTCAGCTTTTGTTGTCAGATCATAGAAATCCATGGTCTTTGTCCTACGTGATTCAAAGCACTCCTGCCCTTATAAGCTTTAATTACACATACAGAAGGCAGTACTCTTACACAAATTGGGTGATGGGATCCAGCAAAAGGGGTTGTTGATTTCAGCCATAGTTAAGACCAGGAAAAAAGTTTCTCATTGTTGACCTTCCTTGTGGGCATCTTCTCTTAGATCCTCCACCTCAGTTCCTGGAGCAGTACCATTCCCTCTGTACACCCAGAGTGTCATAACACTCACATTTCCCTAGAACAGACAGAGGAAGACACAGCTTGGTTGTCCTCTCAAGGGAATAGTGTTTTGCCTTCTCTCAGAACAGGCTGTGAGAATTGCTTTCTTGAGACCACAGACGGAACCACACTGAATTTTTGAGGAGTACAATAGAGAGGAGGACGGCTGGAAAGGGAGGAACCAATAAGAAAGAAATGCAAGAAAGAAGAGAAAAGAGCTTCATCAGCCAAGGATAAGGAAGAAAAGAAAATAAAAAGAGATACAGAGCCAGGAGAAATCTCTCTGGGAGATAAAAACTCCAAAACTGAGGGCTAGTAGTTGGCAGCAAGCATTAAGTCACAGATGCTTTTTGGCTTTTTATATAGTACTTCAGATAGGAAGAGAATTCTAAAAGATTTGAAAACCTTCTGTTGGTGTATAAGTTGTCACTGAAGTAAATGGTTCAATCCCACTTATTGTTTTGGAGACTCCTGTCTGGACTAGGAGAAAACACTGGGCACTCAGCTGGAGTGGATTTTGCAGTTTAGTTTCATCTGGAAGGAAATTCATTCACATGCGCTTTGCAATCAAAACCAATCACAATAAATGAGGAGAACCAAGGGATTCATTTCAGAAGTGCATTACTGCTCCAAACTAAAATGCTAATGAAGATTCATCTGCTAACAAATATAAATATCGGGCAAGCTACTAGAAAAACAGTCTCATCAGGATGACTTTTCTCTGCCTTTCTGTAACATGTCAGTCCCTAGACAAGTAAGGGTGTCTGTTCATCTTCCAATAACATGGAACCTCCAAATAACAATTAAATTCTGGAAACAGGGCCTGGCTCAAAGTCATGAGAGCATGGACAAAGCATATGCAAAAAGTACTAGGCCATAAAACAATGTAGTAGGTATATTCTTACATTATTTAAGTTCAAGACAAGAATAATACAAAGTATATATTTTACCTTAGATATATTAAAGAAGAAATAATTATGATCCAGATCATAAAATTAAAAACCTGAAAATGAAGTAATTTTCATATAAAAATTTGAATTATCTACTACAAATTCCTATAAACAAATTAATATAAGTTCCATGGTCAAGTTTCTGCCCTGTAATTTGACAAAAGCATCAGAATCTCAACAGAGAAAAAAAGTATGTTTAAGAAACGAATATTTTCTTTAGAGCTAAAACAGGTGGTGTCTGCTTCACAAATCACTGTATGCTCTATGATAAGTAGAAAACACAGCTGTTCACATTAAATGTATGGTGAAACAAAACCTTTCCTCAACCACTATTCCTTTCCCCTTCAACATATTATTTCCTCAATACCTTTTATAACACACATCGAAGTAGAGAAAGTAATAGCACAGGAGCAATTATTCATCTCATTGACTATTTACTATCATTGATTCCTTACTCCAAAGGGTATAAAAAACATCAGTAAAGTCCTTTACAATTCTTGATGTACCAAAATATCAATCTAACAATTAATAAATTGTGATAAGAAAAGACTTTTAAGGTAACATTTTCTGTAACTTCTACACAGCTTAATGTTCTGTAATTTCATTATGAAAAATATTCTTAAAAAAATGCAATGACAGAAGTTATTCAGAAATAGTTATAGATTTCCTACGGACTAAACTACACCTTCCTTGCTTTTTTCAATCTGTTACTCCTTGCTCCAAATTTTTATGGGCTTGCTTCCTTCAATTTGCTCTTCCCCAGAAAAAGCAGCTCCAAATCTTCTAATCTTTCTTAATGGGTCATGTTTTTCAGACCTCTAAACATTCTTGTTGCTCTCTTCTGGACCTTTGCCAATGGGCCTGTTTCTTTCTTGAAACTGAACACAAAACTCCTGCTAAAGTTGTATACAGCTGGGCAAAAAAAAGAGAAAGACTATTTAATGCATCTTACAGGTTTTACTCCTGTTTATTTGCCCCAGTTGTGGTGATAGTTTGGAAAAGGTGAACAGTTTTGGAGTTAAGCTCACCCTGTTCTACTCTGTTAACTGTCTACTCTGTCACCAGTTTTCAAACGGAGAAGTGTCTGTCATACTCTATTCACATAATAAAACTGTCCTGCTTTTTAATTAAAATGAATTATGCATTAAGCAGTATCACAGCCCATATGCAGGGACAGGGAAGAACCAGTGCTAATCTAGACAGAGATTAGGAGATAAGAAAACAGTGGTTCTGAAACTCAGGGAGGGTATAAAAAACATCAGTAAAGTCCTTTACAATTCTTGATGCACCAAAATATTAATCTAACAATTAATAAACTGTGATAAGAAAAGGGCTTAATGTTAAAAATTGGTACCTTGTTTAATACTGCAAAAGCCACTACCTATATGTATATTATATGGGCTAAGGCTTCTCCTGTGCTTGTGCTTTAGCCAGCAACCAAAAACGGATTTCTGAAAAAGCTAACTGGACATATCCACATAAATTATGGTCCCAAAAGGCAACTCTTAATCAATGTATATGATTTATCCACCTGAGATACTTCTTCACCTTAAAGATTAAGATCTAGCCAACCTTGTGGAAAGAGGTCAGCGGTAGATGATGCCCAATGAGACACCATTCTTCCAGAAACTGAGAAAGTAACATTTGGGAATAGGAGCCTAAGAATGAGACTCAAACAAATCACACTCAGAACAAATCACAAATATTTTAGTTGAAGTGCTTCAGAATTTCCCTAATTCCCCTTTCTGCATCATTCATGCAGATAGTAAAAACAATTAGAAAATTTCTGAAAAAAAAATCCTATTTTGTTAAAAGTGTGCTCAAAAAAGAGAATCATGCTATGAAGATGACCCTAATCTCCTCTGGATAATTGTTTAAAGAAAAAAAAATATTTAGAGTACATTTAGTATACATCTTCATTATATCATTCTATTTCTTAATATACTTTAAAGGACAATTGCTAAAATTTTATTTTAAGCATCATCGAAATTAACTCAAGTATTCTAATCAGAGAACTAGAATTTCATGTTTTCCATATGCAAGGCAGAAATAGCTAAGTGTGTTTAACTAGATTGTGTTTTCAAATTTTTCATCAAAGTCTATCAATCAAAATTTTTTCTTTCAATTTTAGAAAGATTAATTGTCCAGGGTATAGTAAACACATTGTCTAAATAGTCCTTTAGCTTTCCCAATGGAATGGAAGAAAATAAGTTCTTAAATATCAAAACTTACTGGATTTACTGTTATCAAAATAAATAATACACCTAGATATAGCTGAAATTGTGCAGATTTATTTATACATGCACACATGGACCATTAATGATAATTATTTACCTTGCCATCAGCTTCATCTCACATAGTTCCAAAGTTTTAATTGGAATTAAGACACATGAGAGCATGCTTTATTGATTCATTAACAACTATGTCAAATGTGGTATGAAGCATAAGGCTAAATTCTGCATACTTTAACTCTCCTGAGATGTTTATGAATAGCTGGTGAAAAAAAATAGGTGTAGATGATTACTACAGTATGGCATTCAATGAAGATGATAAGTGACAGAATATAATGCAGAGGTAAAAAAAGAAAAGAAAGACATAAATATTCCTTCAGTACCATGGTTCTATAATAAAATGACCATAAAATATGAGTTGCTGAGAACTTACATATAAAAATGTATGTGTGTTTCAAATATAGTCCCTTGTATTTACCCTGAAAATTACTGCCAATTGTTATTCCAGCATGAAAGTAAAATATGTATATATATATATATATATAAATAACCCTTACAGTCATATGACATAGGACAGACTCTCACCTCCAAATCAAGTGAAATATATGTGCTACTACGATGAAAGAGGTCCTAAAGAATAAATTAGTGTACAAAATAGACAAATTAACTCACGGTAACAGAAAAAAATGCTTTAACTGAGTTAATGCAGACCATCTGTGGTCAGAGCTTGTAGAAACTCTTCCATTTACCTGAGGTTCCCACTTCTTGGTGTTCTTATAGCAATGGTTCGGGCTTGATTCACTTCACTCCAGATTAGTCATCTTCCATTTTGAATCACTAGGTAGCATAGGGTTAGTTATGTTTCTTTGCTTGCTTGTTTTTTTTCTTTTCATGGTTCCCATTTTACAACCTCCCTATATTTTAACATTGCTGCTCCGTTCTCATTGCATACAGCCATACACTGTTCATGTTTAAACTCATAATGCAAAGCTTGCTATTCATCATTGGCTAACATTCCTGAGTCAGATTTTTCTCTACTTTAAGAGGCAATTTCTTAGGTACCATTAACTAGGTAACACCTATTCAGTGCCAGAGAATGACACTAAAAATTTCATATTCAAGACCTTTGTTTTCAACGTTAAGTTTTCAAACAAACAACCCTGTTTCTGTACACAGTTCCTTTCCTTCTTCATTCATCAACCACGCACTAGACACCCACACTTGTAAGAACTGCACCCATAGTTTGAGAGGCTGTCTATTCACAGGGGGGAAAGAGAAGTGTTACTACAGAATTAGAGTGAAAAAAAAGGAACTTTGTTTTTGTAGAGAAGGGAAGGGAGATTAAGTGAAGAGCTATAACAAGGAAATAATCTTGTCACATATATTATTTCACACATAAGGTGTATCAATATTAAACTTCAAAAGACTACTGGTTTTAATGAAACCTTCTATTATTTATCTCAATACAAAATCATTAGGACCAAAATTCCATCTTTTGTTCACATGTACAATCAGGGATTTGAATCATAATTTTTGCAGGAACAATAGTATAATTCAAGCAACTGCTGTTAAGTTTTCAGTTTAAGAATTTGGAAGAATATTCTTTGTCCTTTATTTTTAAATAATCCATGAATAATTAAGCCATAGTGATGAAAAATGCAGGAAAAAAAATGTATTAGCTAGTTCTTCCACATATCTGGCATTAGCAAATCATCAATAGCTCATCTAAGATACCAATTGAATAATAAAAAGTTCAGTACTCGTTAACAGTATTCTATTACCAGATCAGCACTACAATTCTCTATAGCAATGAAAGGGAAGATGAATTGCTAGAATAAAGGAGATCCATCTATTACACAGAGATGAATAGAGTTAATACTCCCATACTAGTTCATCAAGTGCTACAAATACCCACTCCAGATCTGTAATTTACTGTGTATGGACTGACTACTGACTTGTGGAAAACCACTGAGCTCTCACAGACTGTCTCTGCATGTAGAAACCCCATTACTTGCCACAAAGCAGATCATAAAAAACAGTTTTTGAATGTTTTGAACAGTTTTTAAACAAATACATTTGCAGCCATTACAACTCTAATTACAACTGCATTTTTCTTATTTGCTGCCAGTTAATAAAATACATATATATTTGAGGTGGCATTTTGCAGTAAGCAAACATAACACACCTTTTGCTGTTTACTCAATTTAACATTAAAAATAGACAAATAAAAAGATGCTTGCTTAAAGCCTGCATTCTTTAATGAAACAGAAACCTGTTCTCAGAGTAGACCTGGAATGGTATAGTGATTTATAAACCGTAGTTTGTTTAGCATCAGTAATGTAAGTGAACCTGTAAGAGGAAATAGCAAGATTAAAAATAAAAATAAAAAAATCTGAAAAATGATGGATGTAATATTCAAGTAAACCAACAATAATTTAGTTAGAAATAAAATGTCTTAAATGTATGGCTTTAAAATTCTACTAATATTTTAATAAGTTGACTATTTGAGGTACCTGAAAATTGAAAATTAAAAAAAAAAAAGAACTGAAAATTAACTCCCCTCATATGAAAATCTCAAAATAGGATATTTGGAAAATATGTGTTAATAATTAAGGAAAGTAGTGATTAGTCTTCTGGAGTCCAATAGAAAAAAAATCTTTACAAAGCTTAGCTTGGCTAAAATTTTCAATGTATAGAAGAACATTTAATAACATGCTGACTTTAAAGGAGAGTTAAGATTTTATCCTCCTGAGTGTTTGTAGGGTCTCTTTAGCTGGATGAAAAAACAAATATTGGTATAGAGGCTAGCTAAGAGAACTTTTATGTCCCCATTTGTTCACTGATCAAAAACACAGGCAAATTGGGAAATTCTGTGCAGAAGATGAGAAGAAACTTTTGATCATCTAAATTCTGTAATCTGTTGGAAAGACAATTCATACAGGCAATGTATAGTTATCAGTTAAATCTAAGGATCTACTTAGTCATGGGGGCTTTCGCTACCTGTTTCTAAGAATACAGCAAAAAAAAAAAAAAAAGCACACAAGTGCCAAGTTTTGCAAGACCTCACCTTGATCTGAGTTATTCTTGATCATGTTGTAAGATAGCTACACTTACAAAGAAGGACATTGTTTTTGTCTGCTCTGTATTCAGAACTCTGGAGCAAACTTGTCTCCTTTCCTCCATGTGGCCAGCCTCTAAAGTGTCTAACAAGGGAAAGGGAAATCTGCTGCAAAGTATTGTGAATCTATACCATTGCACAGGAGTTGAAGCAGAATTCAGATGTGTAGCTTTGATCCTTTAGCTTTTGAAAAGTGCACTGGTCTTTTTGCTTTATTCAGAGTCCAGCAATTATAATCACGCTACTAAAAAGTCCACTAGATTTTTTTGCTCTTGAAGTATACCATAATTGTAAAAGGGGTTTCTCCATACCTGAAACAAGTAGAGTCAGACTGTGTCATAATCAGTTATTTTCAAAGATCTAGTATGTAAATTCAAGATTCATAGCTCAATCAATATTTTAGGTGACTGTGTGATGACAGAAACAGTAATTTCTAGCTAACACATGCAGGCACAAGATTATGGGCAATTCCATTTATATGTTGCCTGATATATTTTTTCTAGATGCATTTTTTCACAAAAATGAAAATACAAATGCAATACGTTATCTTTATACAAGATATCTTTGTATATCCATCTATAGAAATACATAGATGGATGGATGGATGCATGGATGCATGGATGCATGGATATAATAATGAATGGCAGAACTCATAGGGTCATGATAAATGGGGTCAAGTCAAGACCTGTGGCCAGCGGTGTCCCCCAGGGGTCAGTACTGGGCAGAGAGGAACCTTATGAGGTTCAACACAGACAAGTGCAGAGTCCTGCAGCAAGGGAGGAATAACCTCAGGCACCAGCACAGATTAGCGGTTTCCTTCTGGAAAGCAGCTCCACAGATAGGTTTTTGGGAGTCCCGTCTGACAAGACGTTAACCATGAGGCAGCAGTGTACCCTTGTGGCCAAGAAAGCCATGGGATCCTGGCCTGCATTAGGAGGAGCGTTGCCAGCAGGTTGAGAGAGGTGACCCTCTCCCTCTACTCAGCTCTGGTGCGGCCGCACCTAAGTGTTGTGTGCAGTTCTGGACTCCCCAAGAGGGACAGGGAACTTCAAGAGACGGTCCAGCATACAGCAACAAAAATGATTAAAGGACTGGAGCATCTATCTTATGAGGAAGACTAAATGAGCTAGGCCTGCTTAGGCTGGAGAAAAGATGACTGAGAGGAGGTCTTATCGATATGTACAAAGGGAGAATGTAAAGAGGATGGGGCTAACCTCTTCTCGGTGGGGGCCAATGATAGGGCAAGGGGTAAGGAGTATAAATTGAAACACAGGAACTTCCATCACCATGTGAGGAAGAACTTGATTGTGAGGGTGACAGAGCATTGAAACAGATTGTCCATGGAGGTTGTGAAGTCTCCTTCTTTGGAGATAGTCAAAACCCACCTGGATGTGACCCTGCGTCACATGTTGTATGTGTCCCTGCTTGAGCAGAGAGGTTGGACTAGATGGTCTTTAGAAGTACCTTCGGATCTCAACCATTCTGTGATGCCATATTAATTAAACAAATATAATGTAAGAAAGATCAGAGGCCTTCCCCTCCAGTCGAAAATTATCTAGGAGTATCTAAGAGAAATTCCTCTAAGAGATGACAAAAAGTTAGAGTTTAATTTTGAATTTTAAATAAAAACATTTTAATTCTGTCATAATCTATGCATCATTAAAATAAGTAAAACTGTAAAGGCAAAGCTATATAGAGCTACTGATGTTGCTGCTGTGAAGGTTTCAGAGAAAATGTGAGTAATACACAGTACTACAAGTAATAATCTTTCCTACCAAATTCCATTTTTTTTTGTCCCATGGCACTGAGTTTGATAGCAGCTGCCTTAATGTTCAATATGTGATATGGCAATGATTTTCCAAAACTTGTTGGAAAAAAACGCCAAGCTCTGTGCATTTTATTCATGGACATTTAGAAAGAAATAAAGATATTATTTCTGCTGAAGCTGAAGTAATTTACTTTTTGAGACTTCAGCTTTAAAACCTTAAAGAAGCATATGTTAACATTAGATGTATTAGTTTCATGTTTTTTTCCATACTCTCATACTCTTTCTTTTTTTTTTTTTTTTTTTTGAGTATTATTACAACCTTTGCTAAGTCATTTACATCTAAGAGAACTGGATTTCATGCTTTTCCTTTGCTGGAATCCATGGTCAAACCTAGGGCTCTTTTCTGTGTTCTGACTGCAAAAATTTACCATATAGTTAGTCTGTACTACTGCCCTTTGCATTACAGAACAAAAATTACTCAGCTCATACATGTGAATGGACAGCATGATAAGGAAGAAAAAAGTACCATATTTTAGGACTATGACTCATAACGATAGGAGAGACCAGAGACATGTCATCACCTCCAATGAAGAATTTTATTTTAATATATAATTGACAGAGTAAACAGGTCACTATGAGAGCAGCATTACATTGTCTCAAGAGAGTCAAGAAAATCTATGTATTACTCTATTAACATAAACTTTTTTAAAAACAAAACAAACATTTTAATTGGTAAATGTTCAAGTTTATTTATAACAGCTTCTAAGATGAATACTATAGTAAGTTCACTAAAGTCACATGAATTGTTTATTTTTTACTAAATATTTTTAAACAACCAATATTATATGGTAAAAAATGTACAAAATGTTGACTTTTCTGGATAAGAATAAAAATGATAGATAAGAAAAAAGCTTCTAAGATTGTTGTTAGAAACTCACCCTTTGATAAGCAAGGTATAGCAGAACTTTAATGAAGAATTATTCCATACTGAAATATATGGTATGTTGCACCTGAACAACATTAAGGATACTTTCTCCTCAGAAAGCAAGTTAGAAAGAGGAACTATGTCAAAATAACAGATGTTAAGTTGAAACATCTATATAAAAAAGTTTGCACACTTATATAACAGTAGTGTTTACACAGATTCGTGTCATGATTCTTCGCAGTGCGGCTGCTGATTTGCAGAAAGGACAGGAGCCAACACCAAGAGTGCCTCTATTCTATGTAATTCCTTGTGCAAAACCAAGGAAAGTTGAAGATACATCAGTATTAGCCGCAAGGATGTTACCTACAATAACAAATCTAATCATCTGACACACATCTTGCAGAAAGAAATCTGACCCACGGAAACATGATATTATTACCTCAAAAAGAGAAAGATTCTGTAAGGTACATGCCCAAGCAAAGAAGTGTGTGATTTCTACCCTGAATAGCTCAAAAAAACACTAGCCATATTAGCTGCCATACTGAAGGATCATTCTATCCCCAAGTGCTAAAACTACATCTCTCAATACGTAGCAATACTAAAAGTTCTTAAGTTCGTATGTACAGCTCAGTTAAAAAAGACATAAGAAAAAAATACATAAGAACAACTGTATAATGTTATGCAATGTAGCCAGCAGAATTATAAGGCAAGTTGCCTTTTTATTGTTTCAACACAATTCTGAAAACATTGTAGAAGTGGTAGAGTATTGGTCTTATTCCAAATCAAGTAATAGCATGACTTGATGATATGTCTCATACTGCTATATGAAACAGAACAGGAAGGTCCCTGTCTGATTAATGCAGTGCCTTGGTCCACTCATAAAGATCTAGAAAAGCTATGTATATTGAAAACTTCCTGCTTCTTTCTGTAAGAAATAGGACTGAGTCTTTAAAAATTATCTACAATGCAATATGTTAAATGTTTAAGGAAATAGCTTAGGCAAATAAATAAAGCTGAGAGAACTAATATACATCACTTGTATTTTAATTAATGGAAACGGTTGTAAAAGAGTAATAGCAGCCCATTTTTTTTTTTAGTATCCAACTGCAGTGAGAACACCTGCAGACGATACGTTGAGAAGTCACTGACTAGCAGAATACCTGGTAGCAACCCCAGCACATGAAACTGAGCATTGACCAAGTTCCCAGAAGGGCCAGGCAGGCATATTATAATTTTTTTAACAGCATCTAGCAACAAAAACTATTTTCTGTATTTGTTTTTTATAATTTGTCACCAGTGCCTAAGAGGTATGTATTTCTTGATTTATGAATTACAAAACCAGCAGGTATAAATTATGAACATCCTCACATATCTAAATCCCGATCCAGTGTATTTCACTTAATTAATTCTAATTTAAATGAAAGCATATCTCTATGGAAGAGCACACTGATGGCTTGTTTTAAAAGTTACAAGTGCTTAAGATTTCTCAAAGGACTTCATTAACTGATCCATCCATTATTTATACCCATGTTTTAATCTTATAAATCTATCTAGCTTCATTCTCAAAGCATTTGCTCTTATTTATAACCTTATTGCAGTGTTTGTATAGCCTTCTTATCAGCTTCCTGCACTCATGTACATGTTTACAGACTTTAATCTACCTACAGCCCTCTCTTTTTGGTACACCAACAAGGCTGAGTTTCTTGACTGTCACCATGAGATTCATGAAGTCATTTTCAGAGCTAGTGTTTATCAGAATAATGTTCAATGTCATTTATTAGATATGGCTAATTATGGCTAAATAATCTTTTCACTAATCTAATTAATCTTATCATGAAACTATTTTGTTATAATCATGGTACAATGATTTAGATAAGGACACTAACTTTTATTGAGAAGTTTAATTTTTTCATTACTGTTACTACTATTATTAACAATTCTATGTCCTTATCTTAATCATAAGTGCAGTGATTCATTTCCAAAGACAGATTTTCCTTTATTCTTAAAATATGCATATAATTTTGTATGGTATTCAGTTCAAAATTGCAATACTTACATTTAGATGTCTACATATTAAAAAAAAAGTGTTTGAACAACATTTCAAAGAACCTTAAACACTTGGACCTGGAGTCCCATCCATAGCATGCTCTGTTGTCTGGCTGAACAAGGACAACTCTTTTAATCTCTCCTCATAAGCCTGATGCTCTTATATTGCATGGTGCAAAATGGATGCAGTACTGTAGATGTTGTCCTGTTAATGCACGTCAGGATGCTGTTGGCCTTTGTTGCTAGTGCACAACACTGTCTCCCATTCAGCTTGTTCTCTGCCACAAACCTCAGGTCCTCCTCAGCAGAGATGCTTCTCAGCTAGTTAGTCCCCAGCCTGCACCGTTCAAGATGTTCTTCCTTCTCTGTGCAGGACTTGCATATCTGTTGAATATTCTTGTTGAATTTCATGAAGTTCCTGTAGGCCTATTCCTCTAGCCTGGAATGGTCTCTCTGAAATGCTATTTATTGCTTCTCCCTCTAGCATATTAAGTGGGCTCCACATTTTGGTTGCATTCTGCAATTTTATGAAATTTTATGAGTCCAGACCTGGAGGCTCCAAGCCTGGAGAATCCATCTTCTCTAGCAGGTCTCTATTAAAACTGGGCAGGTGACAGTAGTCCTTCTTTGTTGCTTCTCCCTCCTTCCACCTTGTGTGTAATGCCTTTGTGTACCAGAGATCTGACATGAACTCCCTGCTTTGCCATGCCAACCTCATGATATATCTACTTGTTTTCTTGAGTGCCAGGATGAACCGTTCTTGCAGTTAGAGGAGATTTTCCTCTAAGAACAAGATCTGCCATCTTTCTGATTTCCTTTGCCCTTCTTAGATGCCTCCCATGGGATCCCCCTATCCTGAAAAACCCTAAAGTCTCATCTCCTGAAATCCAGGGTCCCAAAATCTGCTGCTCAGGTTCTTTGCTCGGATGCTGAATTCCAAAATTTGACTTCACATGTAGATATTTACACTAACATGTCTTAATCTGGAGCTGATCTGTATACACCGTGTCCTAAACTAGCTCCGAGACTTTTTTCCATTTCTCCTTCTTCCTGAATTCCCAGTCATAGTTTATTGTAACTACTGTCCTTCCTCCAGATTTTTTTTGTTTATGGAATTTATATCTGTTTAGCCATAATATATTCTTAAACAATTACCAAGGGTAGGGTAATCTCATCACATAGAACTGTTGTTGAAGACAAGTGTTCAGATTAAGCACTTAAGAATTGAAGTCTAACTTTAAATAAATCTTTTTAAAAAAGCATTTTTAATCTAAATTTTCAATACACAATTTACCATGTTTTGCTTGCAACTATTTCCAGTCATGTTGTTTATTTCAAAAGGCATAGTATGCATAAGTAAAATGTGATTATTTAAAAGAAGAAAACTAACCTGCTATTGTTCAATCTGTCACAGTCTTTCCCAATATACATTGCAAAGGATAAAGGAGAAGACTTATTTACACACATATGTTAATACCCTTTAAACGGCTAGCAGTGATTTTTTTACACAAATTCATCTTTCTTTTTTTACAGAGGCAAGAGAAAAAAAATAGATTAAGTAAGAATAAAATGTGTTTTCCTTTCCCCTTCAAATGTCACTAAGTCACTTTAAGTTTACTTATACACATGGGCATATGTTACAGTTAGAAACATTATCTCTTAAGAAGATGCAGTGTCAAGCTTTTGCAACTAGAACTAATTAGAAATGCTGTAAAAAAACAGTTCAAGTATGAACACCATCTTTTCAAAGTAAAGATTTTAGGAAATCATATGAATATGAGGGCTACAGTTTTTTGTGTCATGTCACAATCCTTGGATCTACAGCATTCAGCATTCCTGTTTGCTTTTTTTTTTCCTTTCTCTTCTGAAGAAATACGTACCACTACCAGATGATTCTGCCACATTTAGTAATTTCTATATTGCAATAGTAATTTCTGTATTGCAATTGGAGCAATTGGTGTATATGGTGTATACACATATATACACACATATATGTTCCAACTGTGTTTACACATATATGTACATACATATGTGTATATACACACATATAAATAGGTGTGCATATATATGTGTGTGTATATAGTGTGTATATATGTATGATTGTATTTTTATATACATATGTATAATTGTAATTTTATATATATATATTTTATATATACCTACATAAAAATACAAGGAAATTAGGTACAGAGTAATTCAGACCAGCCTTTGGTGATTTGGATCAGTTTTGGTAATAGTATGCAAAATATCCTTTGAGACTGAGTTTAAATATAAGAGGGAAGGCTATAAGACTCTTAAACAATAAACAGTTACAATAGCACTGTTGTTTAAAAAAAAATAGCATCGCTTAAAGATGGCTTAGTGATTAAGGTTGGTGTTCACTTTCTGTTGACAAAGTTTTCTTAATGGACACCGATCAGGACACAAAATAGGGTGGCAATGCTCCAGTGCTAATGATGCCATAAGCTCAAAATGTAGGATAGGCAGTTTATGCTATTTTTATTTTGCTTGTAAGGACAAGCTAGTCGAGCACAAAATGCATGGTTATGAGATACCCAATGGTCACCAAAGACTTGGCAACTTAAATTACTCAGTTCTAATGAAGATAAATAGCACTCTAGACCTGGACACATATTACTCTGAAGAGAAATTGACACTGATGGTGTTGCCAGGCAACTTGTCTCCCCATATAAAACACACACTGTATGATTTTACAGTATATATCCAGGAAAAAAAGGACTGGGGGGCAGATCTGGGGGAATAGGACTGCAATTTTCTCACTGCAACATACTTTTTAATAATGCATCAGAGGGAAAGGAGATGTCTGTTCACTAATAGAATTTTATTATGCTCTTAAAAATTAAATCCTCATTCTGCTTTTATGGAACTTGTATACAAAAAAAAAAGGGGGGTAAGAAAACACCATCTTTCAATCCCTTCTTCATCGTAGGTTTTAAAAGACTAAATTGTACATTTTCATAGAAGAATGTTGCTTTCTTTGTGGATTTATATTGATATCTGGGCAATTTTCTTGATACAGTGCCAATCATTAGCTGTAAGTGGATGAAATAGCATTTTGTCTTTCTTCGTTCAAATAGTAAGACTAAAGGAAGCAGCTCTATCACCATTTCCACTGTATGCAACCAATTTATGACAGATTTTTGTTTTCCGTGTTCATTCCCATTCTTTGATTATAGAACAAGTTTGTGATTGTTCTTTTTACATACAGTTTTCCTAAGTGCTGTACAAGTACTGCATAAGCACCATCATAAAAACTTATTTCTAACAAGGAAAAATTGAATTACCATTAAGAAAGTGCATAGAGCTTAATGATATTCTCATAAAGCTCAGAGACTCATCCTGTAAAAATCATTTCACCAAGAAGCTGCTCTCTCCTTGTTTCTTTTTCATGCTACAACATCCCTGATTAATTTACACTTCAAGAAGCTTGAAGAGTGTTTACCACACAGGCAGATGTCTTATCATATTTTATTCTACTGTTTGATCCTTTGTTTTATAAATCACTTAAATGCACTTTTTCCTACAATCTCACAAGCTTATTTGGTGAGAAAAATAAACCAAAAAAAAGGCATCCATACATTTACTATAATGTAAAATATACAGTGAATTTAAATTCATTTTAGTAGTGTACTCCAATCAGAAACGTAACTTCTCTGAAAATCGTGTCTGTTTTCTAGATGACAACCACAGTAAGTATTCAGCACGCTTAAGATACCAGGGACTTGTTTTCCTCAAGGGAGTTGTTTTCCTCACAGCTTAGACTCTGATAAATAACTGGGAAAATTCTAATTTAGTATCCTACTGATTAGGCAATGATATAACTTAACATTAACATTTCCAAGAAACCTAAAGGTAAAACTGAGATCAAGAATTTGGAGAATTATTTTTTAAATCATGGTCACATTCATAGCTTGGTGTCATGTAGACTAAAGTTCCCAAGCTATATACTTTCTGACAGAGCTCTCTAAATGAGGTGATGATGTTTCCATATCTAATATGAAAGATGGAGGTTTCACTGTGTTTTACGTTGTATTATTTTCTTTTTATATCAGACCTGAAACTGCATTTAGTAATATAGCTGTACTCTGCTACACTTACTCTAACGCGCTTCTAATCTCCTAATTCCTAATGCTATAATCTCTGGGTTGTTCTCTCTGAGGAAAGAACAAATACTACTTTTTCTAAAAAGGATAAGAACTCTTATGTAAGAAACTGTGATTGGTGAATATGAAAATCATAGAAAAACATATGAAAACAATGGGATACACTTTCTTCTATAAAGAGTGTACATTTTCATATAACAGTTACAACCAGCTCCACTAGTTTGGCAGATACTGCTCCAGTGGAAATCTCAGCTAGGGCCAAAAATCATAAATCTGAAAACTAATGAGATCAAAATGTTCTCTGAAGCTTCAGGCGTAACCAGTTGGCTTTGACTTAAATCCATTCTTTAAAAGAAACAACAAAGGATACATTAGAAGCATCATAAGCCACACAAAACACAGTCATTTCTTAATCTATTTAACAGACATTGCTCTTTTGCCAAGGGAAGGGAAAGATACTCTATTTCTAGAAATAAGTAAAATCCTTCAAGATTTATGAGTTTTGTCCCTGAGATTCTGATACACAAATTATTTCTTGAAAGAAACAAGCTGTCATACTGCTGACTGTCCTCACTAAAGTGATCCTGTTGCACTCCCTGATAAGCTGAACATATCTAATCATTTATTTGAGAGCTATTTCAAACTGATATAGAGGAGGTTCAAAGTGATATAGAGGAGGCAGCTAGGCATAAACACTTCCCTTTGCGGATGTTGATGCATAATTCATTGAAACTGTTGTCAGTTGTCCATCCATTAGACCCTTAACTTTGTCATCACAAGTAAAAGCAAAGATCTGCTACATGCTAATTTATTTCCTTCCTCACACTACAACTGTTAAATGGAATAATTGCTGCACTATTTAGGAGTGATAAGCCAGTGATAAGCATTTTCACCTGGAAACAGGTGATAGGGCTTCCAGTCCTGCCTCCCTGAATGTTTTGGTTAAATGTTAAGAATTTTGTGTTAAAAAGTCACTGCATAAAATACAAACACAATGCTCTAAAAGCCACCAACTTTTATCAGACACAAACAGAGCTATTTTGTACCATCTTTCCATAATCATATAATTTTCTAGCAGTAAAACATATTGCTGATTTCTCAAGATAAAATGTAATTGCATACAATCGGATTTAGGTTTCATCATAGACTTCGTTATATTTTAATTTCTTTCTGATATATTTTGATCATCAATGATATAGTAAATGTTAAAATTCACACTATTATTACTCAAAACTAAATAGCAACATTGAGCTAAAGGGATTTTAGCATTTTAATTTATTAAAAATTATTTCAGAATCTCTCCCTCCCCCCAACCCCCAAATTAGTTTTGGTTATAGTTTGTTCAAGCTGAAGGACTTTGAGTTGTCTTTACAAACAAAGGCTAGAAGCTTCCGTTTATGCTCAATGAAATCTACTTAATTCTTGCCGCTGAGACTAACTGCATACTAACAATTCACTTCGTACAACTGCAGAACTAAATAAACAAGGGCAGAAGCACCTGGAGGTAGATCTGCCCTGACCAAAACCAAAAAATACAACCTAAGCCCCAAACCCAACCTTGTATCTGTTACATTGCTAACTCATTTCTTCCTTGAGCTTTCCATATGAATCTCTACTCTTCTTTTGGCCTCTTTTTTTTTTTTTTTTTTTTTTTTTTTTTTTCTTACAGATTTTAAATGGTGAATTGACCTTCAGTGCAGTAACCACGGTGTTATGCAAGGGGCCTTTCCAGGCCTGAGGACACTCTGGGACAAGTCTGGTGGCTTATTAGAAGATAGAAATCATTTTAGTTTGGTATGGATTAGAAAGGAAACATAAAAAAATATTGAGGGTGTGTGTAAGAGAGGAAGAGAGGAACGTAGGCTAAAATAAAGTTAGAGGAAAATACTGGCTGCTAATTTTTTAATCTGTCTACAACTTTCCATAAACCTAGCAGTCCTCTCCTTTATGGGGAGAAGAAAGAGACACCGAGTAGCTGAAAGGAGAGAATAAGCATGTCCTGGAAACAAAAATAATGGTGAAGGGCTCTAGGGATGTTGGCCATGAGAACAGCGCACTCACTCAGCATTCACTGAATTCAAGGATTCCAGGGATTGTTTAAACATAAAACTAATAAAAATCTGCCTTGGGGAATAGCTGCAGTAACATCGCTGCTGTCTAGAGGGATGAGCTCTTTACTAATGCTGTTAGATTTAATCTAAAAGCAGGCAAACCCAAAAAGATGTAAATGACTGGCCTTCTCAGTAGGATTCCAACTGAGTAAAACTTGTATTTTTGTAGAATTTCAGGGATCCAATTTAATTTTTTTTCTGAACTTCCTTTTTCTTCAGTTAACTTACCAGTCAAACAGGAATTAGAAAGTGATACTTAGAAATGATGTGATTAAGGGAGTCATTTAAAAATTTTCATGCCCATTTGAATATAGTTATGAGGCCAGAGACACTTTTTAATACATGTTGATGAAGAATATTCCCATCCACCAGCATTTTCAACACTAATATGCACTATAGCAGATTATTTCACTAATATTTACAGATTCAGTAGTGAACGAGCAAAAATGGTAGAAATTGACACTTTCTATGTTTAAGTTTAGGATTAACGGTTTTAGACTGCTTTTTTTTACATCAGATAAAATTATATTTTCTTTAACAGCAAATATTAAAAAGGATTGTATGCAATTAATTTATTTTTAGGAGATACATTGCTAAGGCAGCCAGGTTACAGAGATATAACATGTCAGGCAGTGCAGCAAAGATACAGCTTTTCTACTTGCGGAGAAAAGATTTGTAAAAGAGCTGCTTCATTTCAGTTAGTAGCTACAGTAATAGCCCTCTGGAGGTGATAACCTTAGCGGCAACAGGAGATTTGGCATATTTAAATTCTTAACAGGACAAAGGCAGACGAGAATCAAATTCAATAATATATTCAATATAGAAAATATTTTCTCAGCGGCAAGATTTCTTAAATGGATATACATTGGTAATAAAGCAAAGTAAAATTCTTCGTAAAATTCATGATTCGAAATGTGAGTTGTAAAGTACTTAATATAAACAGATTACCACTTTTTGTGTAGCACTTTTTTCACATTTTTTCTTCCTATGCCTAATGTACAATTTTCTGAGAGTCTTATTAATATAATTAGTATAACAATATTATAATATTAGTATAGTATTCCAAAATATACATTTTATCATCTATAACTCAATTTCACTATAACCAGTGTACTGTTAATTTACTTCTTTAAATATTTAGATCAAATAAGTTAATGTGTGACCTAATTACTGATCAACTGATATCTCAAATTCCTTCTTAATAATAATTTTATTTACTATATAATTACTATGATTATATTGTTATATTGTATTGTATTGTATACCTTATACTGTAAAATTCTAAATTACACATTTTGTTAATCAAATTTCTGATTCTCTTTAGAGCAGTTATGTGTGTTATTCTTGATGTTCTGCTTACTATATAAAAATATCCTTTTTATAACTGTGTGAGCAAAAGAAACTAAGTTAAGAGTGATAATATGAATTTTTAACAAAATATTATCTTCTGGGACCAAGCTGATAAAGGATGTGGGGCAAAGTCGGAGATAATATGACAGTGGTTGGAAATATTGGAACCAATATTGGAAAGCATCTGAGCATATGTATATAGGTGTACACTCGGTGTCTGATCTTGTAATATAATGCACAAAGGGCAAGTAAAAGCAGTTGACAGAGACAGAAAAATGATTTGCCTGCCTTGCTGTTATAGACGGAATGAAGTTTCCTAAAAAGAAATGTCAAGAACTAGACAGTACTAGTTAGTGCTAGAAGGGTTGTATAACAGCAAGGCGGAGATTTACCCACCCCTGGGTGGCCTCCTGGCTCATACTGGCCCTACGTGACCAGACGTCCTGGGGAATAAAATACGAGGGGCAGATTTGAACAGAAAATGTGTGTGTTTAAGCAATAGTCCTATATAATTCCATTCCTAACAAATGGCACTTCCCTCCAAACTCTTTCTCCTGCTCATTACTTTTATCCTTTTCAGTTCTGTTTTCATGTATTTTAATAAGAAGCATGATATATTCCTAATACAATTTTTTGTCTTTAGCAGAAAGCACTATTTTTTATTTATATATATTCATCTTATACTTTTACACCTAATGCTATGGATGACATTCAGGTGCATTAAGAAATAAATCACAGGTGGCCATGAAGTGACTGAGGATTCAAATGCAGTATTTTAACTTGTAATGAAAGTTTATCTCATATTTGATTAAGACTTCTGGATTTCTCTTAAAGGCAATGCTTAACTTGGATAATAGGACCTGCAGTGTTCAAAATCCAAATATTCTTATAGTAATAGGTATGATGTAATAGAAACTAACAGTGATGAGTATGCTAGGATTTAGTCCTACCATATGTGAATGCCTTTAAAAGAAATTCATATGAACACCTACACTACACATATTTCTATATATATTGTGTAAAAAATTGAACCAGTATTCAAAATATTATGTTGCATTCATTCTTTTTAAAAAAATAGTTTTACCAAACAAGTCTTGGGAAAACATCAATTATTTTTTCGCATATTCTCTTCCTCGCCTCATTCTGTAGATGTGCCCAGAAAAGCAATAATAATCTGGCTTGCAGATTGCTTTCCTCATCCTGCACATTTTGCTGCCTTTATTTCACTGAAGAAGAATGGATGATTGCATCTGCATTTTGACACTGGCTGGACAGATTAGCAGTAGTGTTGACTATGACAAATCATATATACTAAGCTTTTGCTGAAGGGATTCACTGTAAAATGTCAACATCTCCACCCAGAACTCTGTTTACAGTGCTCTGGAGAAAGACCAGTGCTATATAAATAAATTTCAAGAAAAACTGAGTCAGCAGCCTTGACGCATTTCTGATTATTTCTGGTCTGTTCTTTTGGATGTTGCATGAATCTCCAAAAGAACAATTTCTTTGAATGAGTTATACCATAAAAGATAGACAATATGCAAAGGCCCCACACTTTATTTGGATATTGGTGGACTTATAAATAAAAAAAAAAATTAAAAATAGCAGCCGCTTATTACAGTTTGTCAAGCAAGAAGTGGTTTATTGCTAACATAAAGAGCTCAATACCTTTAAATTATTTCACAAGTGATTTCATTATTTTGTTACTATTTTTCATATTTGCAAGGTTTTAGGAAATGTTTAGGCGCTAAAATTTTTAACATTGCTATTTGTAATGCCTATGGGAAAATCATTGTATTTTTCTCTTACTGATAGCTGAAATTATAAGTTGATCTTATTTCTCTTTCTCTTCCCAATTTAATGTTCCCCATGCTCCCCTCACCAACATCATTCCCAGTTGTATATTTGGAGCAATTAAATCCTCACCATTTCTGCGTGCCTCCCAAGAACCATCTCTGTGCTAGGGAAACCCCCCCCCAAAAAAAAAAGTCTTGAGTTGTACTTTAAAAAAGACCAAGTTTTCTGCCAGAATAAGAGATACCTCCTGAAAATGCCTCTCAAGTGCACCAATGTAGCTACAGTAGCAAAAACCCTTGAACACTGTGCAAATCGATTGTCTAACAATTGTCATAAAAATTGTCATAATTTTCATACAATTAATATTCTCTAATTCTAGAGACAGACACATCATGCATGAATCACAATCTGAAAGCAAATACATTATTCCCTGTGTTTGACCCAAAAGGGAACTCCAGTCCAATGCATATATTTACTGTTCCATCCAATTCACTGAGTATATTTACTGATCCATTACGACAAAATATACATGTGGGTGTCAGTTGCAGTTTTTTCAATATTTTGCAAATACTGCACCATAATAAGTCCCTTAAATCATCTCAGGATTCAAAGAAGAGGATTCGTACATGTGATAGTTTCAAAGATGTGGAGGAATCATCAGTCTACATTTTCTCAGTCCTGTTTTTTAGGAGCACCTTACTTTTCTTAAGTGTAATTTTTATACCTAAGAAATAATAATAATAATTTGCTCAATCACAGACTATTTGTAATGACCATACTTGAAAAATAATCAGACTCTCCCTTTTCTAAATGAAACTAGAAAATGGTTAGTTTGTCATTTCCTAATAGGGACTTCCCATCTTTAATATTAGCTAAACTGCAGTAGAAGGATTCAAAGATGTTATCAAGAGCACACGAACCGTTCTTCACTAACAACCACTGGATAATAACAAGCTGGAGGATCTTGAGCAGGAGACTTGTTTGGAGAATCTTCATTGCTAAGCAGGGTGCTGCAACCTGAGATTTGGGATTTGACTGGCAGCACAGGCAAATGTGACACTCTGGATTATGCAACCCACAGAAGATGGGCTTGATCTGGGGTGCTCCCCAAGTTAACGAACCCTGAGTGCACCAACAGAAACCACAGTCACCCCATCCTGTGGGGTTGCCATAGCCTGGAGGCCTACCCTCTAATGACCCCGTAATTGACAAGTCCAGACGAAGGAGAAGTGGCAGTGCAGGTGCTGTGGAGCCCTTCCCCTCAGGAGAACCCCTTAATGGGCACAGTGTTACCAACCCAGAAAGCAGTGCTGGGGGCTGAGTACTGAGTCATCTGTTGACGTGCTTGCTTTTTTAAGCCAGAGCCATAGAGCTTTGCTGTCACTGTGGGCTGGCTTTTTTTTTGACTGGATATAAAGGACAATAAGCATGGACTGGACCATGCCATGCCATGATTGGCACAGACTTGGATTAAGGGTCAGCTGGCCTGCGGACCCAAAGATCCATCCCTTAGCTGATGTCAATTGCTACGAGGAGAAGCCAGGGAAAAGTAAACCAGAGGGGTGGTCCATAAGGGGCAAAGAATGGTCTGTACCCATAATGTAATTGTAGAGCTCTGATATACAAATACATTTTCAGTTCAGTCGTATTTCTAACTTTAGTGTATTTTAACTTTGCTCCCTAATAGATTCTCCTGCTTGACAAATGATTACCTCTTGAATTCAGTGCAGCTAATCCTGAAATCAAAAAGAGTCCGGACATCCTTCTACTGCTACGTCACAGAGCTGTGCAGTAACCCAATGTCCTGCTGGCTTATTCAGAAAGTTCCCTGCATGTATGAGAATAGTTTGGTTGTCCATCACAGATAATGAGGCACAAATCTATAGATGCACTGGCTACAGTTTATATCTGGATATTGCATAATACAGTGAACTTACCAACTGCTGTTGAATCCCTGTCATTGTTCATATTTTCCTTTAAACTGCTGCCAGGGTTAAGATTTTATCTCTCTTGATGAAGGCCTGGAAATCGGTGTTGTCAGACAGACTGTCAGTGCAGTGTGAGACTTGGGAATGCTGGAACGGTTCCACCTGCCTACTTATCACAGACCTCTAAGTGCAGGAAAAACTTTCTTACTTTCACCATAGCCATCAAACACTTTTCTGCTGATAGTCTCACCTCTTTCACTGTTACCCCCCTTATTACTGCTTTAGTTAAAGAATAATGAGCATGAAGTTTGCTTGTCCTTTCATATCCCATTAACGAATTGGCTGGTAATTAATACTGAATGTTGCAGGATTAATTAATGTACAGATAAGAACAATATAGAGCATATAGTTTTAAGCATTATGCATGGTAATTACAGTATTTCAGATGACCACACAAATATATTTCAGATTTATTAAACTTTAAGCTTTTCATCATCTGTATTTTTTGCTTGAATTTAAAATACTGCCTGATAGCAGAACATTATGCAAATATTGTTGTGCAACACACATTACAACCTTGTGTCTGCCTAAAGATGACATTGCCACATTTTTCAAAAGACAATTCATCATACTGACACCTGATAAGGCATTAACAATTCAAAAATTACTCTACTGGCTCGCCAGTGTAATGTGAGCTTGACTGATGGTTTTGCAAGAGCTGCAAAGTTCTTTTCATTGTTTTGTGATGCTAATGTGAACTAGAAAAAAGAATTCTGCCAACATTAATTAATTGAATCAGTCTCAAAAAAAATCTTGAATATATTGTTAAATATTTTCTTAAAAATTGGTGTAAAATTCAGTTTGTTTTATAAGCCATTTTTTTCTATTGTGTTTCAAGACTGTTCATGTGCAAAACTCCAAATTTAATTTCAGCAGTTTTTCTTCTGTTTTTATGACTTTTTTTTAACTTAAATATAATCAGTTGCAATTTGACTAGAAGAAGCAAAAATGTTAGGGCTTTTTAAAACTACTTTATGTTAATTATTTCATCTGAATCTGACTATAGAAAATTTTTGATCACATAGCAATGTGAACAGAAAGCTTTGCTGATCTAAGTAAAATACATCTAAAAAATTACCTTAGAATCAATTAAAAAATTAAGTAATTTTAGCCATATTTAATGATCTCCTGAACAAGAACACTAAAGACTAAAGAAAATGCATTTTAGTAGACTAGCCTTGTTTGGAAAATCCTTGAGTGTAACTTTTGGTTTCTGTTCTTTCTCCTGAAGAGCTACATTTTATATCCTGTTTTGTGCAACGATTGCAAGCGGTATGCTTACCATGTAAAAGAATTACTGAATATTCCACATTACACTGGTACAATACAGAGAAGACAGTTTAATTCAAAATATGATTTCAGTAACTTCTCTGTTATTCATGATCTGCTCTATTCTTTTCAACTCCTTTCACGCATGATGATTAGCTCTATCTGTGCCTTAAGCTCCTGCAACTAACATTTTTTCTGTGTGCACCTGAAAGAATGAATTCCAAATGGATATTCCTTCTCAAACAGAAAAAAATGGGAGCCAGTCTATTCATTTCAGTTGGGGAAATACCGACTGATTCTATTAATTAGAAACTGGCCTAGAAACATTGCATTTACTTCAAAAGAAGTAGTTTTACAAAGAATTCACAGAATGCTTTTGGTAACTTCTCAGTAACAGTGAAATAAATTGCAGAAGCATAATGCTGTTACTAAACATCACTATTGTACTGAAATGATAAAAAAAATGAAGTGGCACAAGTCTAACATAATACAGTTATATTAAATAAAAAATCAATCTCTCCCTGGATGAGATGAATAGAATTAACTGGCCCTACATTCTGCTATTATAGTCCATATTAATTTCCTTTATGAACTGTTAATGCTTTTCTACTATATTCTCTTTTAAACAAAGCTGAAAGTAAGCATACAGCAAAAGAAGATATGAAAGCATATTTCAAAAAGCACAGTCAAAATTGGAAATGTAATGTAGTGTTTTCCTACTTCTATCTAACAGTTAGCCCAAAGCAATATATAGACAGAATGCAAGATTGTGGAGTAGAATATCATGCTGTCAGAGGAATCTGGAAACATTGCAGTTTCTAAGTTCATTGGGCTTTGCTGCATCACTGCGGGGTTTTAACCTGACCTGCCTTTCTAAGGCTCCAAGGTATTTGCTGCAATGAGCTGGATCTTTCCAGATGAGCAGGCATTCTTCTAAGTCAGCTCATAAGGATTGCCAAAATAAGTTTTTATTCATTGTAAAATTGCACAAATTTTCGTGGTTGCCCCTCTCTTTTTTAGAATACATAGATAAAAAGAAAAAAAAATGTTTTGAGTATGTTCTTTAACATTGCAGTTTGGGTAATCTCAAAATCACTAGAAAAATAAAATATTTTTTCTCCAGATGTTTTTTTTGGAATGAATTTCATCTGTTAGGGGGACAAAGGGACAAGGGAACTATAGTCATCAAACAATAAGAGGAGGAGGACCATGAGAATCAGACATGAAAATATATGTATAAAATATACATAGAAGATCCACATTTTCTGATATAGAAATGAAAAATGAATACATGAAACTGAGGTATAAGAAAGATGGCAAAAGTTTTATCATCAGTGACTGTGATACTAGATGTTCTTTTTTTATATATATACAAGGTTTTAGTTTAGATTTTCTACTGGTTTTCTATTTTATTATTTCAGCCTGAAGCAAACTGACATTAAGAGGTATTAAGGCCCTTAATTGTCATTAGGTAGTCACAGTCAGCAAAGGAAAAAAAAAAGTAACTTAAAATATTAAAAGTGCAACTAAAATTAATAGGCTGAAATATACCTCATACTCTATAAGCACAGACTACTAGCACTCTTTCACTTGGCTTTTAAGAATGCAATTTGAATATGTCTAGGTAGGCTAGACAATTTGAGTATGTCTAGGTAAGCTGGTATGTATTCATATTCTGTAAGAAATCAAATATCTGCAGTATCATGGGGCATACTGTTATATGTTGCAACCACTTGGTTTTAGATAAATCTTCATCATCATTTCCATATTTGAATGTTTTCTCATTTTCATTAATAAAAGCAATTTGGAGCTAGTTGCTCTAAAAAAATTGTATGTCCTACGTCTCATATTCTTCACAAGAAAAATAACAGGAAGAGTATTTCAATCCAAAGTCTCTCTAAATTAGGTAGCAGATCACATGTTCATGAAAAAATTCCATTGTACATATCCTTCCATAAAAGTACATTTAAAGACTATCAAATGTCTTTAAAGAGGATAAAAAGCATGATAAAAAGAAGCATGATGATGCAAAAATCTATTTCCATTAATACATATTCAAATGAAAGTGGATAAATAAAGTGGAAAGAGGAGTTATTTGTGTTTCCTGACCCACATAGTAAGTGTTGAGAGACCAAACGATCAAAGGAGCCATTGGACAATGGAAAGCAATGGAACAAAGGAAAAAATAACTTCAATTTAACAACATAACTGGAATGATTTTAAAGATGCTTTTCTATTCTATATTTTAGTCTCATCTTCATCAGTATACTAGAAAGATTAGAAAATGGCAAACAAAAACAAATGGCAGAAAATTGTCTGGCTCTGAAGTATTTTGGACATAAATATGGATATCAATGAAAGACTGTCTACTGTCTATCAAAATATATTGTCTATCAAACTACAACAACAAACAGCAAAAATCAACAAAAATCTTTTATTTTCAGAACTTTTTAGGGAAGAATGTAAGATGGAATTAAAAAAAATAAAATCAATCAAACCAGTATAGTGCTCTCTCTTTGAAAATTCCCTTTTTAAAAATATGCCTGTATAATAGAGCAGTCCAGATCATTCATCACAAGTCAGTAAAATATAATTAAAATAAATTTTAAATTTTAAATCTGACCCTAATTTAAGTCACATGAAAAAACACCACAATTTCTAGTTTATTTTGTAAGATTTTTTCACACATACTTTGCACAAATCAGGAAAAAAAATCTTTAATGAAAAATATATTACCGATTACCCATATATATTTTTCTTTTCTCCATCAGAACTCTTTCTGGGTCCATAAAAAATAGTCACTCATTAAAGCTATTATTTGTCTTATAACGAACCTGCCTTCTCAGTCTTGGATATTTTACTCATAAATCTGAGTAAAATTCCTTTCTCAGGAACGTCTTCCTTTGACGATCCATTCTCAGAAGTTATTGGCAGACCAGAGTTGCCAGACTATTCTTAAAATATTTGCAGTCCAAAAAGTGAAAATAAATGCTAAAATAAATACAAACTTATACAATCTACAAATAACAAGAAAAGAAAGTCTGTAACTTGTCATCCTTCTCTAACAGGTATAAAAGGCATAAAGATATTGAAAGGTATAAAGGTATAAGGAGGTGGGGAAAGGGTAGGCAAGGGGAAATAACCTCTTCCTGACCTCTATAAAGTGTTAGTATTCAGCCTAATTTAAAATCATACTACCAGAAAGATATTTATCTAAAACTAAACTAGATTTCAACTGTGGTTAGAGAAATAGGCACCTTAGGAAGTGCTTCACTCACTGAATGCGTGTCTGAGAGGCTTGTATGACTGATTTCATATATCGATTTCTGTCCACTAATCAGAGGAAGTCGACTACCTTAGACTAGGAATCTTGCTGTTAGATAACCAGGCTTTTCTCTGAATTGCACAAGGACAAGATGCAGTAGGCACACATTATCAGAAGGGAACTTATGATTAGACATAAACAAAGGCCTCATCACTCTGTGAAAGATTATGCACAGGAACAAGTTGTCCAGGGATACAGCAGAATCTCTGTCATTAAAGATATTAAGAATTCAACTTTGAAAGGCATAGGAAAACCTAACTCTACCCGTAAATTTAGCGCTACTTTGAACAAGAGGTGGTCTACACTATGTTCTGACAGCTAGCCAACCAAAGATTTTCTATGAGTCTCTGTCTAAAATCCTAAAACAAATCCTAACTTGGCAATATATTTTTTTTCAATTTCTAAGCTAATATTTCAGAAAATAAATAAATAAATAAATAAATGAATAACAGTTAAACCCCTAAAAGTCAAAACTCATCATCTTGTCAGAAAGGATGGTGAAATCATTTGCCTAACCGTAACAATGTTTTAGGAACGCTGCTTATGACAGCAGCAAAAAATTGAAGCACAATGGTGTGTTCACAGGAGCAAACAAGCACAATGAGAACATTATATTCTCAAAAGAGAGGAAATGCTTATTAGGATTTTATGAATTTCAAAGACGATTTATGAGGTTCAAAAAAATTAACCCCATGTGTATTTGACTTTGATCATATACTAAATTCTGCCTAAATGCATTCACTTCTGTCTACATAAGATCACAGCTAAGTGCCATTGCACATCAAACATACATACATTGACCTCTAGCTCACCTATATTTGCTCTGAACCAAAGTGCTGTGTTAGCAAGCTTGGCAGTTCTGGAATTCTGGTCAAAGCTTCTAACACAACAGCGAGTGTTGGAGACGGACAGAGATATATACAGACTGATGCTGAGTATAGGAAGCAAAAGTTATACTTCATTAAATGTTTGTGTAAAAGCAACAGGAATCCACATATCTACATTCATCATTCAGTCTTTTCTGCCTTCAGAAGCAGACATGTTTTTGAGCTGCAAAGGGCGACACAGTTTTCTATTTAAACAGGAAGTTTACATACTTGTACATGTTTACAGTAATTCTTAAAAATTCAAATATCTAATGTAATTTAAGACTTTAAATGAAGTGCTGAAATGGAGATGCAAATTTCAGCTATGTGGTTCTTTCTTTTATGTACCAATATGCATTAATTTTGATTACAGTTTAAAGTCTCACTTTTAACAATTTACTGTACTTGAATGCCTTATATAAGTGTACTACTATTGAGTTTTTCTGCATGTACTTTTTACCAAGTCCTAAGCATTCATAGGGATCACATTTTGTCAATTGTTCTGCAGAAATATTTACAAAAGACTGGGTAAAAAAAACAAAAACAACTACCCTCTATGATATTTGTTTAATGAATGAGTCTAACTGCGCTTGTTTCCCAAAGATTTGTATTCTTTTTCTACATTGTTGTCCTACAGTTGTACAACACGTCCTTCACCTATGTCACCTCTCCCTTGTGAAATCTTCAATCTACATCTTTATTCCTTATTTCATGAATATTTGTCTTCCTTCCATGCCCTCTTTCCCAGCTGTCATCTGGATAGGGGCAGGGAGGAGCATGTAGAGGTTCAGTTGGAGCTCCATGGGCATCAGGAGCAGAAACTACAGGTGTCCCTTCTGACTCATCCAATCTCTGATCGGCAGTTCAGGAAGATCAGTCAGCTCTTGAGCTCCTGATATAACTTTTCATCTAGCACTGAATTGCTTTTTTTTTCTTTCATTTTCTTTCTTTTTTTCTTTTTCCTTAAAAAAAAAAAAGTTTTATAAAATCTAGAAACATTACTGGTTTTCAGCTCTGTACTTAATCAAGTTTGAATTTTAATTGGCTGCAGGTAAAGATTTATTAAAGGAAAGGAATATGGAGATGAGAAGGCAGTAGCATAAATTTCCATTTTTCTATTCCATCTTTAATGAAAAGCTAAAAAGAAGAGATAAAACTTCAAATTTTGTAAATGTAGCAAACATCTTTATCATTCAAGTTTCTACTTACTTTGTAAAATGCTTTTATAACAGCATCTTGGAAAAATAACATCACCCTGCAAGCCATAAAAGGTAGTCCCGGGGGACTGAATTCAACTTTATAAATTTCTGCTGTCTGAAAAATTCAAGCATGGTCTGTCTGTAATTGCTTTGAGAACAGAAGAACCCTTCTAAGTCAATCTTCTGAGAGAAGGAAAGGAGAGGGATGGAATGGGAGTATTATTACTCATAAAATATTTATCCATAAGAGTATACCCATAAAAATTTATTGAGACTTGATTTTGGATGACAATTTGGTACTTGAGGGTTAAAATTCAATACTTTTTCTGCAAAGATTTAACTATACAAATGGGACAAAAATATGCAAAATTAGATAAAGAGCTGAATTCAAAACTGATATTAAAGATGAATTAAGATGAAAGAGAAACTGAATTAGAATGCATTGAAAGTATTTTTTTATATAAAAATTCACAGTAAGGTTTTCAATTTGCATTTAAGTAATCACTTAGGTCATGTTGCATTTCTTACATTGTGGAATGAAATAAAATTCACTTGTGGTGAACAAAAGTCTTTTTTTTACCAATGAAATGCATTTTTTATATAATAGACATACATACAGACATGGACACACTTCAGTATAATAAAATATTAGGTTGTTATCTCTGTATGTCATGTGAATCTAAAAAAAGTCAGTAAGGGAATGTGAAATTAGAAAATCATTAACAAAAAATAATGTGTCTTTCAAACACAATTCAGATACATTTCAAACGTAATTTTTAAAGATACATAATTTAGAACTACAAAATACTAGGCGCAAGTTTTAGTTTATTTACAGTGTCATCCTTATTAACAAGAGAAAAAAGTAAGAAAGCAATCAACATCAGAATTTCAGTTTATTTACAAAGTGAAGCATCAAGAAGACATTTCTCTGTTTGACAGAGCATCATCTAACAAGGCTCTAACATTAAAGGGATGCTCTACATGTATTTTTTGGTATTGATCTTGTGTCAAAGATATTGCCATTAGGATACTAGTGTATCACATTAGAGTTCAAGAATAAAGTAATCTGAAAATAGTAGTTGCCCTTTCTCCGTGTGACTAAGCATGCCTGCATCTCAGAGAGTTGCATCTCAGGAAAAATATTACCATTACTTAATACAGTAATATCACAAAGGACTGAAATGGAGAAAAAAATGTTCAGTCTATAGATCCTTTCTTAAACTGCTTTGCTCCTATGGGAAGTGTTTTGCTCACAAAAAATTCCTACCAAGGAATTAGAGAAATAACCACACGTTATATTTTCATATCCAACACATATTTCATACGTGCAATTGAAATCCTTAGTTCCTTAGTTAGTGCTCTGGACTCTCCAAATGATATCACCTTGTGTTACCACTCTAGAAGATTTGGTGTGTCATTTCCTTATTGTTATTTATAACACATCAGGCAAGGAATACTATTAGTTTAAGTATTTAATCACAACATGGAAAATTTATGAAGTTGGTCAGCCTGTGTGGCGCAGGTCAAAGGAGCTAGAAATAGTCATTGATTTAATTACAGATGTTTAACTTACCATAAAGTCTTTTAAGCAAAGGTGACTGTCTTGCTTAAAGCAATCAACATCATTAGTTATTAGCTAATCTTTTTTTCAGATTAGGCAGTATTGTTTAGGTGCAGATGCAGCAGACTCCTAGAGTACAGATTTGGGAAACCTACAGAATTACTCATCCTCTCACATTTATCTCAGATTATAGGTTTTTGACATCAGCTGCACGTGTCTTGTAGTGCCTGATGCACCAATAATCTCCTGCAATGACATCTTGTAAGAATGGAGTTCCCTTTTTCAAGTATATCTTGTTTCACTGAGATGACTTCCTATCATCTGTTGTCTGAGTGCTTCTAATGCTAAAACATTTTGTGCAATAGAGCCCTTTACTGTCTGTATGTGGTTTTTTTTGGAGGGTGTGTGTAAGTTTATGATTCAAAATTTATACTTTAATATGTAATTATCTACTGTCCCTTTTATTGTTGTCAAAACATAAAACCAGAAGTAAAAGAAACTGGACCTGACTGGAACATAAATAATAAAATAGTGTGTGCCAAGAGTCTACAAATGTACTGTATTTTTCACATACAAGAGAACTGTTGTGATGACATGGCCTTTCATCATTCATATATAAGCATACTGCCATTTTTTAAAAGTAACCACTCCTTTTAAAGTCTGTATTGATAAAGGTACTATCATAAATTACAATTTCTATTAGTTAAGTTAAATTAAAAATTTAATTTGAAAAGGTGCCACTGAAATATAAGTGGATCCCTGACAAACGAATATGATTAACGAGAAAGAATCTGTTGTAGCCTCTGAGAAGAGGTCAGTGAGAAGTCAGTGTCCTTTATCCAGAATTAACACTGATTTAAATACCCAGTTCCACAACTGAGATATTTTTTTCTGAAACAAAGGATTTGCAGACCTTTACCCAATACAGAGAAACTTCTTCATCTAGTAAGGATCACCAGAGTAACATTAACATAATTCCATGAGCATACCGGAGAGCTTGTTATAAGATACATGGGAAACTTTCCTTCAACAGTCTAACATCAAGTTAGATATTACTAGATGCTGAATACATTAATTACTATTCCTTCAAGGTAATTGGACTACCCACAAAATAGAGCAAAGTGTTTCAGCAATGAGAGATCACTGATTGTGATCTAAATTGAATACAACTTTGACTAAAATGCTCTTTAAGAAAAAGTTTTATGTTACTTAAATATTATTTTTATAAGTTAAATCTGAAAATGCCCTTGACAGGAAAAGAAATCTCTTCCTGGCTAATTGTTGCCCCTACATTCTTGGGTCATGCTCAAGAGAATATAGATATCTTTTTATTTTGAAGCACTTAAGTTCTTTTCAATCATATTTACCTAAAATATTGCCGTAACTTCAAAGAGAAAGAAAATCATATGTTAATTTATTCTGTAACAGACATTCTGGACAGAGGTTTCAGACTCTAGAGGCTCTTGCTTGTGATGAAGCTGTCAAAAACTTGCTACAGTTTCTCCACCCCTAAAGGAATGCTGATTTCTCTTATAAAATCAAAACACATTTCCAATGCAAAAACCTTGCGAAGAAAGCAAAAAGACTTTTTTTTTTTTCACCTTGTCATTCTTTTTGAAGAGGCATGCAATTATTTATTTGAATATTTATTAGTCCCCCAAAAATAATTGAAAGAAAGTGCAAATTGGATAGTGAAAAACATCCAGCTTTGAGAAGTGGGGAATTGGGAAGTAGAACTGCCAATCACTGTCTCTGAGTAAGTTCCTGTAAAATATAGTGGAAAAGACAATAATGTTTTGCTCTCAACTAAGATATGCCTTTTCCAGCAGCCAAAGGGCTCTGACCATCTAGCCAATACCAGAAATGTTTCACAGGTTTTCCTTTCATTCTGAAAATTTGGCAAGCAGCATAACCCTGCAGCAATATCGGACAAAAGCCAAATCCAACATTTTGTAGCAAGAAGCTGATGAGCTCTTGTTTCGCTGTGATACAAGTCTTCATTCATTGTGTTATGTATGTGGCAGTAAATTGTATAAAGACTATATTTTGCATAACCTGTTACTAGTTTGGAATTTGCACTCATCAAAAAACTATTCTTACATGTGCTTGGAAAACAGAAATGCATCTATTTAAACTGTAAGGATCATGGTTTTACTGATACTATTTCTAAAACCTTCTAAATATTAGTCAATACTAGTCTATTCACACACATAATTTAGGTATGAACATTTTTTTCCTGTTCTTTTTTTCATGAATTTCTACTTGTTTCAATTTATACTTTGTTGTCTTCGTCAAGTTGTCAGCATTTCGTATCCATTTGTACTACAAATATTGCATTTTTTCTATTTTTAATATGTCACAGAAAAATATAAAGGTTTGCCTTCAATCATAAATATGTAAATCTATGAAAAAAGTTTGTGAATCTTAAGCTCTGGGAGGCATTTGCCATAAAAATGCTAATTTAGAACAAATTTTGAAGATAGAATAAAGTGAATTTATATAAAGCAAGAATCACTCAGATTTGATAGTTTCTAAAAAACTAAGAGTTTTCGAGGAATCACTCTGAACGAGAAATAGTGCTTGATTTCATACTTGACTCAGCGACTGTCCAGCAAAATAATGTTCTTGGTCTGAATTATCCTAGCAATATTTTATAGACTACTCAATATATTAGCACCTACTTATATGTATTGTGTTCGTGTGTGGTATGTGCTATTTCCTGGGGAAACTGAATTACCTGAATAATAATGAGGGTAAATCGGTAGCATAAACTGTAAGTCTTTGGAAATATCACTGCAAAGTATGCATGAGAAAAGAAGGAAAATATATCGTAGGAGTAAGGCCATGTTATCCTTTTTTTGGCCAATATCAAGAGACCTGATAAAGAAAAGAGACTTATTTTACAGAAAAGAATTTTTACATGAGTGAACAAGACAAAGAACTGAGAGATGTGAGACTGGCCATATAAGGGACTTAAATGTAAAATACCTTATCTACCATTACTTTTATCAAGTTGACTTCAATTACTGCTTTATCATCCATGCTCCATTATTAACACCAAGCCCTAAATGACGTCTTGTGTCATTGTGAAGTGGTTGATTAATCATTAACCTGAACTTCATTAACTCTTCTCTACTCAGAGAAACATCAAAGCTGTTGTATTAACTTAATTTTAGCTGTGATGAGGTCATCACAATGAACTGTCAGAAGTCTACAGCCTTAACCTCTGTCTATCATCAGCCCTTGGGAAAGGCGGTGACTAGTAGTCTGAGACTGAAGACAAGATGTTGACAATTCACAAAGGAGTTGAAAATACAGTTAAGCGGAAATCAACTAGCCAAACAACAACAGAAAAGCCTGTGACACAGCATGAAACATTGCAGTTCTAGCTTCATACTTAACTTTAATTTTAATGTGAAAATTAGTAGGCTGGAGATGTACTTTTAGCTCTGATCAAAAGATCAGTGAAGCGAATAACAGTCTTTATAATCACATAATTTGTCTTTAAATCAATCCTTTCTTAGGGTACAAACACATTTCCCCCTGACTAACACATTTAAGATATTTAGTTGTATTTCAAGATGTTCTAACATACAGCTGTATTTAAATCATTTACACCTTATTCCTCATAGCAAATGGAAGATGTCATTCTTCCACATTCAAACTAAGTATATGGAACAGATGGTGAAAAGCTTAGTCTAATCTAATTTGGGCTTTAAAATAACCTGAATTACCTGCAGTTTTCTGTATAACAGCAGTTTAATTTACGAGAAAAGGAGTTTGTGAGGAACTGACATTAATTGCCAAATATATATATATATACTTGAATAATATATTTCTGTATTTTGAAATTCTCTGTGGATAAGATCTTTAGTAGAATTTTTTCGCCTTAACTGAAAATTATGAGGAATTTAGACACCTAAATTAATGAGAGTGATTCAGAAAAAGACACTAATATATTCTGTTGCCTGAAGCAAGGTTTCACATTATGAAGTGCTTGGCCGAAGTTCCAGTTTAATGCATTCCGGATCATTTCTCTGTCCCTGTTACTAGTTACCATTTCCTAGTTAAAAAGAACTGCTTCCACAGTTTTGTCATTTTGTTTTTTTATGGGATTCAGTCATGATCTTGCTTAAAAAACAAGTATGTTGACATCTCACAGGTACCACTAGCATGCAGGCATACATTTCTCTGTGGTAAAAAAAGAAAAAAGTGAAAAAAATCAATCAAAACAGAAAACAACTCTTCTTAATTAGGTATCCATATTTTTTGTAACAGTGTATGTTCTCAGGTAGTATAATTTTAGATATCACTCAAGGTCACTTGATCCTGCCAAAATTCTCAGCTTTGCAATGTAACCAGAATTGCAAGCAAGGAGGCCAGGAAGAAGCAAAAAAGGCAAAAAGCAAAAAGCAGGTAGGGTGGAAGGAAATAACAAGAGTTCTTGTCCCTTCCCAAAAAATACCTCTATATTTTCTACTAGGCAACCACTAGATTAAAAATTGAACAAAGTCTATGAATGAATGAATCTTTTATCAGTATTTTCAGAGTGACTTTATTTCATCAAAAGATTAATTTTTGGGAATGGTAACTCTTACCTTGGGGATATCATGGCTCTCCCCTACCATAACTTTAGAGTCCTACATAAATCGAATTTTGCTCCAGTGATAAGTGTAGATAAGACATACCCAGTACCAACTTTGTCACAACACCACTCTGAATCAAGAAATATATACTGAAATAGAATAATTATACAGCACCCACCTATTGAGATCTTCATCAGATAAAAAGGACACCTCTATTTTCTGCCTGGGAACAGAAGACATGAGTTTGAACAATTCAGACTGAGAAACAGCTAAAATAGTAAAGTTGTCGCTCTTGGGCAATTTGTCTTATTGCAGAGTATTACAAAAAGTTTGGCAGTGGCACAACCTCCAGCTGTGTTTCCAAAAGCAGAGTGCAAGTGAGTCAGCTGTACCACATGAATGACAGGTAGCTGAGAACATGGAAGTGTTTACCATCCCTGAATGTTAAGAGCACAGCAGTCCTATGTCTGAAATGCGATGCCAGAGTCCAGAAAAGAGACAAACTGTCAAATACATACTTTTTAAAACATTTTTTTCCCTTTATAGCTTCTGTGTAGCTTCCTTATTGTCTTTCCTGACTCCTCCGCATCTTTCCACTATTTAAGGAACTTGTATATTAGCAATATTGTTTTAAGTATCTCAACTCTGTCCTGTCAAGAAACATTTAGAAGAAGTTCAGCTTATTACTTTGCAATCCATACTCAGAACAAGATATCTGCTTTTGGGCATGAAAATTCAAAGTTTCCCAATGGTTAAGAATCCTTTTTAAATCTGAGCTAAAAGCACTCTTAAACAATCACTAAAAGTAGTCATTATCAAGTATAACTTCAAAGAAATTTCTCTGTCACTAGTAGAGGAAATATACCTAGAATATTACCAGCTAGAGGCTATACAGCTATTCTGTACAGCTATTCTGTAATAGAGATTGTAAATTTAAATATTCAGAAGTGAACAGCAGGATATTGATAATGTAAGACTATTACTAGAAAATTCAAGTTTGAATTGTTTAATGGAATATGGAATATGTCCCTGTCATCAACACACTTAATGATCAAACAGTACCAAATAAACAAGAGTTTACAGAAACATAACTCTTTAGTTGAGTATTTCACACCAAAGTACCCCAAATCTCTTAGTACTTGGGGCACTTGGTTGCTACAGTCAAACATGATTCTCCTTTCTCAAAGAAGAAAACATAAATATACAGAATTTAGAAACATGAAAAATATATTAAAAATAGCAAAGAGAGAGAAAATCACCGTAAAACTAATAAAAGAAAACCCCTTATTTTAAATATACAAAAGCGCTATGACAAATGTGAGGTATACAATTAGAAAAGACAGCTACTTATCATGAAGTGTACCAATTCTTAAAGGTAGGATAGAAATGTAGCTTCAACACAAGTTATTAAATTAGAAATTTCTTCCAAGTTTCACAAGTAACATTAATACTAATAATATTACATTATCTGGACATAAGGATCAATAGGGATCATAAAACATGGGTTACTGGTACTTCTTGTGAAGTGAGAAGGCTTGGATAGTCTTCAAAATGAGCTGACAGAAGTAAGGTAAGGAAAATAAGTTGCCCAAACTGCAGAACAAGAACCATTGAAAGTTGTAGAAACACAACCAGTCCATCAAAAATCATGAGACCACCACAAACTTAAGTATTGTACAACAGTACTGCTAAAGTTTCAATTCAGGTGGTTAGAATAGCATACAAAAAAAAAAAGCAGGCTCAAAAAAGGAGCAGGCTGTGTTTGAGTTAGCAAGATTTAATAAGTTCTTTCGTGCATCAGTAGTCCAGTTCTTCAGCAATTCTGTTCTTCAGCAAAAAATCCTAACAAGAATGTACAACTTTAAATGGTGAAATTGATGAAAAAAGAATGCAAATATTAACAAAATTTAATGAATTCATGAAAATGAATATAACAACAATTATTAAAAAAAAATCAGAACTTTTAAAGGGTCTGGAAATTTAATTTAGAAAAAAAAATACTGATTGTTTTCACATTGTAAAATTTTGATAAATTTTGTAGAATTCGCATTTGGACTTGCACAAAGATCTGAAATAGCTACTTGATTTCTTAAAAAAGAAGTCACTGATGGCTAAAAATAAGCTTTAAAAATACCAGCTAAACTATTAACAAAATGTTCTTTCTATAATAATGAGATGAAGAAGCAACTAATTTAAACATTTTCTGCTTATATTTCAGGTCAATATGGAATCTCTGATTTTCTCATTCGGTTTAGCAGCCTGCATGATACATTCAGTAGAGGTCAACAGCCCACATTGAGTGGGTAAATGAAAGAAAGGCATCTCAAATTTATAAAAGAAATAGAAATTAAAAGTTCCTCAGATATCTCTCAGATGCATTTTGAAAAATCCCAACTAGTGATCCAATTTAATTTATATTCAGAAGTCTACACAACCTCATCAAAAAGAGCTTTTTTGTTTGTTTGTTGGTTTTCTTTTTAGATCGGTATACATATTAGAAACAGCAGAATTGTTTCAGTGAAAAAAGTTGTATTTTAATGTCTGTTCTCAGATTTCCAGGATTCTTTCTGCTTTTGCTTCCCTTAGGATTTTAGGAATCTTTGTTCTGTTATGAAATCTCTTCTTAGACATTCAGCCCCTTCTTCCCATTCCATGTTTGGAATAATAAAATGAGAAATATTTAATACAAAAATGAGTTGTGATTCTTGATTCTTACCCATAGTTGTAAGGGATGTCAATAAAAGCATACTGAACAAAACAATAGGAATCATAAATCATCTTGTAAAATGGAGTAGGAATTGTTTCCCTCCGAGGGCCCCTTTATTCTCAAACTATTTTTCTTTCCATTGTCATAGTTTAAGAAACTAGAAACGCAGACAGAAATATTATATCTTTGCCATTAGAATGGTATTCACCACGCCAGCTTTGTTTATAATCTGCTTTAATGGGGGGGTGCAAATGTCATAAGAACACTGTATCATATTTGTTGGATGTGGTCTCTAGGGGGGTCATAAAACAGCAAAAATCCAGTAGAGCACAGGAAAGAAAAGCTAGAACTAATATAAAAACAGAGTTTGAGAGGCTTGACGGTATTTTTATACAAAATTTTAGTATTGAGATGACATTCAGAAATCACAACTTCAGAATTCTGTAGTAAGCCATCTGGAATGCAACAGAGAACTATATGGCCTCAAAGCCATAGCTCAGAATGTTTTTATATTAAAATAGTTAGTCTAATAAATAAACAGCATACTGTTGTGGCAGAAAGATGGAAAGACAGGAACCAGCAGGAAGACCTGAGCCTACCTTGTCATAACTGTAAGTAAGCTTTTATTCTAAATCCTAAATATAGAACATCTTTTTTATAATAGTGTTTAAAATGACAAAAATATATTAATGTCATGGAAAGTTAATGAAAGCCACCGAATATTTTGTATTTTCTCACATACGCTATAGAAATAGACATTTTATCTGATCTTGTCTCTATCACAATATTGCAACATGAGTGACATCATTTTTTTCCAAAAGACAGTGAGTGAACTAAAGTCATGCTAATAAAAGACAGATCCAAATACATACAGAGGCAATGTGCCAGCATTTTCAGCAAGATTTTGTGAGCACTTCTGAGATAGGAAATGATCAAAACCACAGACATTACTTCTTGAGGAAAACATACAGAATAAAGGTGGGAAGGAGAGCACATTCTTCTTACTTAATGCTGTATATTAGATCATTATTTCCTTCCTTGCATGTTTTTTTCATGAGGAATTCCTTCATGAAGCCCTTGCCAGCCTCTCACACGTACCAGTTCACTGTAGGGCAGACTGAAATAATTAGATCTGTTTCTTTGGTAAACAGAATAGGACAGACAGATAGAGGCATTTCCCTCTTGGTTAGAAATAATTAAGTATCCAAGTTATAGATACACACACGTTTGTCAAGGGAGATTTAAATTGATTTCCAAGTCACTTGAAAGACAAAAGTTCTCCATCTTCAGAGGATGAATACAGCTACAGTGGTTGGTCACATTAGCTCGTGTCAGAAGGCCTATTGTTAACTAGATAAGAACTGTTCAGAAAATATTCTATATTCTAGGATATATTCTATCAAGTCAGAAGACTCTGTTCCCAGAGGCTCAGGAGACCCTTCTGGCTTCCAAGAATAATCCTATCTTCCTTAATACTGAATATTGAAGTGGATATTCCAGTATGTCTCCTCTCTGTCTTGCATAGTGCATCATTTAGGAATTTACATCATTCAGGTGTAAATTCAAGAAGAGGGAAGAAAAAAATAAAATATTGTAGCTTTCATTCTGGCTTGTGTTAGAGAAATGTTGAAAAACAAATAGAATGCCAAACTTTTAATAACTTTTTGAAAATAAGTCAAATACTTATTAGTCTTATGGGAGAAATTCTAAGGCATTCCAGGCTGAATCGGACTATAGGGTTGTAAAGATTTATGATGAAGAAACTTTCCTGTTGAAATTTAGAACCTAAATAGAAAACAGAAGGATACACTATCTTAGAGCAAGTAAATTGTGGGTAGATGGCTATGATTTTGCTTTATTCTGCCTTATGTCATAATAAATAGGCTGTATACATAAATGTGTATATATTTTTTCCCCAACTACAAGTCTTAAAGGAAATAAAGTTGTAATTACCATGACATCAGATAATTAAATATATTTAAATAGTATTATTTAAGGCAGTGGGTGAATTATTAATATACTGACTTTTTTATTTTGTCTTGCTGTGCTTTAGCACCTAATTTAACATTTAACAAAATATTCAAATGAGTCAAAATGAGAGCGAATGATGAGAAGCAGCAAAGCTTCCCGAATTTCTGCAGAAAGACAAGAGGACATATAAAAAGTAATTTTGGATCAGAACTAGATCTAATACTTCCTTATTTTACAGAATAATAAAACCTCACCAGTCCTCTCCAGATTACAGTTTTGTAAAGACTGTTTGGCAGGTCCCATCTTCAAAATGAAAACCTAAGTCTGATAAAAGTCTTTATTTGTTCTTAATAAAAGTCACCACAAAGCCTTTATGAAGGACGATTGTGGGCTACCCCAATTATTATTGTTTTAGCTATTCTTGAGTGCAACCCACAGAAGCAAGTGATTACTCCAGATGAACTTATGTAGTGTGAAGATATTCTGAGGGTCATTATCATCCCTATCTCCCAGGGTAGACAACCATGGAACAGTCGCACACAAATTCTTCTTTTTCAGAAGGCAGCTCAAATGCTTTGCAGAGCTTCCCAGGTAATCCTTGCCGCCAGAGGCAGAAGGACGGTGAAGATGTGAACACGACACCAGAGAAAGGGGCAGACTGGTAGGTAGGAAGAGTATGTGCAACAGTTTCAAACCTATTACTATTGAGGATTTTTTGTAATAGTATTCTGTACTTTCTTTTTCTGCAATAATTAAAATGGACTAATTGTTATTTGTTTTGACTGGACTATCTCTAAATTCTTTGCTTTTTATATAAGGCATGTTTCACAAGCTGTAGCACAAAATCTGAGGGACTACGACTTTCAGAAGATGCAGGTCACATTTTGGTTTCCTACGGTATGGCTGCATTTGTAATTGCAATCCAGCTATGTTCTGCAAAACAATAGTTTCTGCTCTTGTATTCTTCTGGAAAGTCAGTATAAATACAGAAAGGTACATGGAACATAGCACATCAAACACTGCTTCTGAACAGTCAGTCCTCAGAGAAATAGAGAAAGGAAGAAAAATATCGAATTAATGGGGCCTCAAAGACAAATAAAATTTTACACAAGAACATATATAGACAACTGTTTCCAAAATAGAAACAGAAAGAAGAAAGAAATAAAAATGTTTGTTATTCTGTAAAAGAAAACAATTGATTTTGAATCATTAGGAAGTATTTTATATATTATTTATAAATTGATGTGTAAATTATATACATTATATTATATCTATATATTTATTGTTTATATTATATATAAGCAATAAATAATTATACAAGCAATCAATAAAGCAATGCAGACCTGCATATTATATCAAATTGGCATAATAAAATTTAGTTCTTGCATAACGTGAAATTCTTCAAAACACATTCTATTAGGGCTACCAGATGATTTTCATGAAAGAATATGAATTTCATTTTTTTCAGGGTTTATTTAGCAACCCCTCCCCCAAGCTTTCTTTTGAAATCAGATTTTCTGATGATACATGATATGTTTCATCTAACATGTTTTAATTATCTCTAAAAAGTTTTCATCTAAATGTTTACTTTACATTCACTTTCATTAAGGATTTCAGAGACATTACAGTTGAAAATAGAGTACAAATGATCTTATATGTCTTGTATATGTAATATAATATTAAGCATTTTTACTGATAAGCCAACAAATGCAATACGATCAGTTTTTACTTATATATCAGGATTTAATCCAGTATTTATGGAACAATGCTGACAGACTGATTCGTCATTATCTGTAGTGATACCTCCCCTACAAATAGTCTAGTTAAAGTTCCATAAATTTTTGATAAGCAAGACCAACCAATAAGTGAGGAATTGCCCTATCCAGACTGATCTATACCAAAAATTATTTCTCTAATAAAAAGTTTTCAGAATCTTTCTAATGTCTTTGTTTCATTCTTGCTTGTTTATTTTGTAAGGAACTCTGCTAATTAGAGAATATTCACAAGGTTCTTTTACTAAAGCAGCAGGAATTGTTAATTTTCATTACTTGAAGACAGATTAATTAAACAGTTGAATCTATTTTTTATTGCATTATGGTACAAAGAATGTCAATTGGGACCATTAAATTTGCATGTGTAAGATGAAGTAATATGGGAAATATACGTTTTAATGAATTGTAGCTGACTCACAGACCAACATATAATCAAAATACAGCAAAGATTCTCCTGTAAGATTTTTCGAAAGAGCAACGAAATCCAAAATACTCACTGTTGTAACTCAATTATTAAATAAACCTACGATCAAAGTTATTTAACCTTCAGCAGCCGTGATTCTCAGTAGCCTAAATTGTAAGCTGCACATCACTTCTTGAAATGAATGCCATGCAATTTTACAAACTAGACCAAATGAGGGAATTTAATTTTACAAAAGAAGAGCAATTTTCTATCACTAATATTCTTTAAATGTTTTTAAAACTACCTAGAATCAGAACAAATTTGCAGTCCATGAAAACACATTAAAATGATGTACCTATTAGGAATAAAAATATTTGCAGAAAATTAGGTACTCTGAAATTTAAAAGAACTATCAAGGAAAGCTGTGAAATGTGTATGTATGATTGTATGTATGTATAATTAAAACTTTTAAAATTCACTCTATGGATGTTTAATGAAAAAATTCCCTGTTAATGCATACAGAATATAATTGAACATCTAATGCACAATGAAAATAATGACAGAAACAAAGGTACTCCATCTTTGAAATCTGTAATTACAAATGATCACGATGCCTGGGATTTAAATGTGGCAGTGGTACATTTGTCTCTCATTCAAACAATATATACATATTGATATATATATATATATAAAATAAAAAAACTGAAGTAAAATTATTAAACTATATATAATATATGTAAACACACACATATATATATATAAAAGACAGCAGCTGCAGCAGCAACAACAAAAATTTCAGCTAGTTTGTAATAGAAAACACACATCTTTTTTTTTTAACTTAAAACCTCTTGGGATATATTTTTCAATCAGTCTCTCAAAATAAATAGAAAATAAGACAAGCATTAGAATTTAAAGAAGCATATTCAGCCTTACAAATTTTAAGTTGGCTAATGCCTCATTTTATAAGTTCTGAAATAATTTTCCTATTTGGAAAAACAGATCTGTAATTCAAAGCATGTTGATCCCTTTATATGTGGATCACTTGCTTTATTGGCAGGGCAGTGCCACTGCCTTCCTGCAGTTCTACTGAGAGCTTTCATAAGCTACAGGGAGAATTTCTTCCTTAATCTAAAAGTGATTACAAAATAAAGATGATATAAAACCAGCTGAATTATTTTTGACAAGAATCACAGCTGGAGACTAAATGGTTCTCAGACCTACAGCAGAAGTGCAGTGCTTTCTGCGTTCTATAGATTTCTGAGTCTGTCTACTTTCTTATATTATCTTTCATCTTTTCTTTCCCACTCTTGCTTTCCCCTAGGTTTATGAGGACCGTGTGAATTTTGAGTGTTTTTTGTTTTGTTTTGTTTTCCTTTTCTGTGTTGTATTTGTGAGGGACTCATTGAAGTAGGATCTTTCAAAATATTAAAACTTCTTGAAAAGTTTATTCTTATTTCTGTACTCTGCCTCCCTTCCCAAATAATCTGCAGGAAAGATGTACAAGGGAACTATATAAATATACATATTTCCTGGCATACTTTTAAATCTACATTAGTGTTTAAGTTAAGATTGAGAGCATAATTTTGAAGTGGTCATGACATCTATTGCACTTTGGTTCAGAAGCATAGACATGAAAAATGGATTTTATTTATTTTTATTTTTAATTTGTGAAGCTGATCAAAGAAGACGTTCTCAGAGTAGCTAGGGACCTCCAAACTTCTTACTCAATTCAATGGCTCAGGTCATAGCTAGAATGAGGTAAAACCACTCAAAATGATAGTGATGATATCAGTATAACTGCTTTGTGTTATCCAGATCCATTTGATCTTTTTGATCTTCCTTATTTTATAATGAGGACATATCCATCTTGCAAGTACTTTGTAGAAAATAAATTATTTTAGACTGATTTTTAGTTTCAAAAGTTGTCAAAAAGCCACTGCTGAATCATTTATAGAGAATGCAATATTCCCTTTCATTTAAAAAATGATTTTCAAGTGATTTTTTATAGGATATATTAGAGTATAAAGCAAAGTATTCAACTACACCACATAGTTTTAAGAGTAGAGGAAAAAAACTCTCAATCTACCTACTGCAGAGTTTTAAGATGTGCAAAAAAATATTATATCAATGCAGATAAAATTTTCACTTTCACTCTATCTAAAATCCAAAACAGTTACTCAGAAAAGTTAAAACAAACACAGATCCAAGCAAAAAGACAATCAAGTTTTAATATCAGTAGTGTAGAGTTTGGACTTGCAAACAGTTAGCAGAGGGAATGAAAGTTAATTAACAAGACTTGTTCCCAGAGCTCTGTTAATATAATTAATAATGTGGATATACATAGGAACAAATGATACAGAGGAATACTAATTCATCTTCTGTAAAAATTGGGAGGAAAAATTCTTCAGTAACAAAGGTCTAGGCAGACAGTCCTACCCTAAGACAGATCTTGTTTACATTTTTGTATCCAGAGGAAATCGCATAATCTACTGAAATCTAAGGAAATCTAGGTAACCTAAGGAAAATTATTCAGACACAGGTGAAAAAATAGAATTTCCTCTGAAGTAATTGAACTAAGTATTAGGCTGCAATTTTCTAAAAAGATAAAGAGATGGATGAGACATGTCAGCCAGAATCCAGAGGTTTCTTTCTCTTTGTGTCATTTCTAATTCCTTGTAAGGAATCTGAAACACACGGTCACTCAAGACATTTCTCCTTACGAGGTGTATTCTGGCATCATTTGAAGTACATCCTTCTCCTCCTGAATGCTTCATTTTTGAAGATGGGCCTGCAGTAGTTAACTGTGATGAATCTGACCAGTGTAATTAGATACCAGTCTTAACACTTTAACTATTGTAACAGATTTCAAAAATAATCCCCAAGCCTCTCTGATATTTTTGTTTCTTCATTGTGTAAAAATAGAAATATTCCTTCCTTATGCTGAGGAGCATAAAGAGTAAGCAGGTAACTGAACAATCTTAGGTGGGTTTGCCAGTGAACTAATGCATAAACAACCCTCACTTCAAATCAATCTTTTAAAAGCAGTAGGAGAATATCAGCAGATGTGTGTACATGAACACACTGCAGTCAAGATGGAGTAGCTCATATAGAGCTGCTGCTTCCTATTAAATATCTCTGATATTTTAAATGTGATAAAAAAAAAAAAGACAGGAGAAAAAATATGAAATGTGTGATACTTGCTAGCAGCTGCACACAAAGGTACTGGAAAGAGAACATGCCCCCAGAAAGGGACAAATATTTGCTGATATTATGTGAAAGATATGTAGCATAAAATATAGAAGAAAATAAAAACAAACAAACAAAGAAAATGTACATAGTGAATAAATATATATTAAATAACATGAGCAAAACTGCTTCAGGAAAGTCAGAGTATTAAGGTAGAAGAGTGACCTTGTGGAGGAACAGATGGATGTGAGGCTACAGCTGTAGACTTAGCAGGAGGAAGAAGGGGAACTGCTGAGGCTCCAGCCTGCTCAGTCTGGGACATTATTTGTTGCCCAAGGAGCAATGACTGTTTGAGACAGAGAAAATTAGAGGAAGATGTCCAGAAACAAGAAACAGAATGGTTCTTCCTCAGGAAGAAACTCAAAAAAAAAAATAGGAAAATCAGACATGAATATGAAGAATCAACAGCCTTGAAAAAAAATTACTTTTGTTCCTTTTATCCAGTTTACATGAAGTCAATTCCATAATTCTGTTTCTAAAGGGGTTTCATGCAGTCTGCGTAAACGACGGAAGAACAGCTAAAAATTTAAAACAAATATTTTTAGTGGAAATCACAGCATTTTGGAATCCTGATGGTGACATAAAATCCAAAATATTCAAGGCAAAAAAAAATATGAAACACAAGAATATTGACAAAAATAAAAACCAATGTGCAGGGTACAATATAAAGTTTTATTCTGGGTCTTTGTCAAGGACCTTTACATTCACTTATGAATACTTTTTGTGGAGCAAATATGGTACTTGAGCCACTGAATAGGTACTGGATCTATACCTAGAGAAATCAGAAGGGAAGAGAGAACTCATTTGAAGTGGATTTAAGGGTGACTGTGTCCAATTAAGAAACCCCAGAGGAAATATTTACATTTGTATTTTCCCATAAGGAGCCAGAAAAGAAAATACTCTGACTAATCATCATCATCATCCTCATCATCATAACAAACCATAATAGAGAGAAAACTCTAGACATAAATGGTGTTGCTGCAATAGCTCTTAAAAAGCAGGAAGCATCCTGGTCTAGTTCAATGTCCTGAGTATCTCTGCCATGTAGGTCAAGTAATTTTTAGGAAACTCCCTGTGCCTTATTGCTTGTCGTGCCTTTTATATTCCTGAAATAACGTGTTGAAATCTCTGCTTCCTCCTTCCAAGCAGAGCTGCCATAGCAAGAACATCCAGTTGACAGGTTTAAAACAAATCTTCTGTGTCTAATAAAGGGTCATGGACCACAGTTCAGAACAAAGACTGTTGGGGTTGGTAGAAGCTCAATATCATCGCTAGAAAGGCTATGACAGAAAAGACTAAAAGATAAGTTGTCAATGAGGGCAGATATGCCAGGTTTCAAGGGATTTCTTGCTGATATGATTTCAAATTATATGTTGTAGGGAAAAAACCCGCTCTCCTCCTGAATAAATGGGAAGAGATATTATATCTCAAGTTAAGTTTAGTTTTAGACAAGAAAAATCCTTCTCAAAGGTAAAGAGAACAGAGCAAGGTCCTCAGTGTTTAGGCTGGGATGGACATGGCAAGGCATGTTAGGTTCAGGCTTGGCCTTCCACAGTAACTATTCTATTACTCTTTTAGAAATGTAGTGCATCAGGAATCAATAAACCATCTGGAATTCAATAGGATAAAATTGTGGTGTGATCTCAGATTTCATTAGTGAAAATAGATAATACGAGATAATAATACAAGTTAATCTCAAGTTTTCTTTCAATGCAAATATTAAGAAAAAAAAAAAAAGACATACCAGAACATAATCATATGTGTTTTAATGAAAATGGAGAAAGATAGAGTGAGAGTAGGAATCAGTGGGCAATCAAGAGAAAGACAGTTTTTGATGTAACACAAGTTAAAAACATGTGAAGACTAGAAGAAGAAGCAAAATGTCACCAGTAGAATATATGAAGTAATAGAAGACATCAATAAGGTAAAGGTCAGAAATAGCAAAAAAAATCAGAAATCACCTCCGAGAGGAGGATCTCTAGGAAAGAGGTAAAAAAGGCAGAGACAGAGAGCAATAGGCATGAGAGAGACATTTATTTATTTATGACAGAAATTTACATGAAAAGGTAGCTATTTTTACTTAGAGCACTTTAGTTACCCTAAAGACATTTAGCATTCTAATGTAATGTGATGTATGACAGCAGCAATAAAATAACATGTCGCTGGCTCATATCAGTTGACATAATGCAGTAAAGTTCTGCAGAAACCAATGGAACTGCTGTGATTCACACTACATGAACATCTGTTTCAAACTACTTGCTAGTTGAAGTAATTGAAAAGTATGTTTTTCTACCTTCTCCATGCTACCTCAGAGAAGTGGTGTTTCAGGATTTAACTCATTCGGTAATAGAAATTAACAGAAAACTAAAATACCCTATAATATATAAATATCATGTACCAGTCTAGATAAAGGAGCATATAAATAAATTTATGTACTATCTTGAAATGAAGTTTTCATATGAATTCTTTTCAGAGGATAAAGCTTATTCAATTTTTTTTTATAGAAAGTGCATGTGATAGTACTTTGTTAAAAAGATGACCTCATGAAATAGTAATGTGCTTTCTGCTGCCCACTGCAAGCCAGATACCAGAGAAGATCAAACACTTCCATTGAATATAACTAAGGAGACTTTTTAAACACAGAAATATATTCTTTAGAAAATGTTATGCTTATGTCTCCCTGCAAACCAGGAACAGATCAGATAGATAGATATATTTCAAAGATTCTATAGACCATTCTTTCAAACAATCATACCTTTAAGTTTAGACTCAGAAAAAAAGATCACATATGTACCTATTTCAGTATTATACGTGTGGATTTCAACATTTCCCTTCCAGTATTGTATTTGTCACTACATGCAGTATTTGCAAGTGCATGTTTTCCTTAAAAGACATTCTTAAAATATATCACTTTGTGTGTTCTACTTACAGGGCTACTGTTATGCAAATGTTTGTCAAATAAAAAAGTACCCTGACAACAGAGGACACAAAAGTGATTACTATGTATTCAGGGAGAAAAAGGAGAGAGACTGAGTTAAAAAAAAAAAAAAAAAAAAGTTTTGCCTTTTTTGACTCAAGACATTTTTAGTAATCCTATCACAAAAAAATGTACAAATTATGACTACAAATCATTCTCATGGATTTCACCATTCAGTGAAGGGCAATGAATTGCTTACCACTAATTCATCTATTAAAAAGAAAGTCACATATGAGGAGGCAGTGGGAAGGCAGACAAGAACAAAATAAATATAGGAAATATTTAAATGAAGAGGAAGGATTACATCAATTTTTTAGTCACCAATTCCATACAGTGGATAAAAATACGTTCGGAAAAGAAATCCTGATAGTGGAAGTAAGTGCTGGGATTTGACAAAGCTAGAAAAAGGCAAAAAAAGTTCATAACCCGACCAGAAGGTTCATTAATGTCTTATAAAGCTCTATGTCTTTGGACGTGCTGTGATGAGCTGTATTTTGCTTTTTGTTCAAATTTAATCATAATTTCTTAAATAATTTCTATAAATGATGCTTTTTTTCTAATACTAATTAGAACTAAGGAATGTACCATTAGAAACACGTGCATCAATTGCCTCATGACATTTTACCTTAGTATTTTCATAGTGGGTGCTGAAAGCTACTTTTTTGTTTCCTGTTTTACTAAAAAAAAACTTTTCTTCATCCTGACATAGTGTGGCAATATGTCACTTAGCAAGGGGATATTTGCAATAAAACAAACAAAAAGTTCAAATCCTGGATGTAAGACAGGTATAAAATATTAAAACCAATCACCTTCTTGTGAACAGTGTTTTGTCCTTACACAGATCTTTTCTCCTAATAAAGACAGATGTAATGTAAGTACTTAAAAACAACAACAAAAAGCATCATTATTCAGATACTCAACGAGCATCCTTCCAAGACGCAAAAAAAAAAAAAATAGGATACATTATCCTTTGCAGTGAATATTATATTTTGCATAGTACCATAAAAAACATTTTACCTATTTTAAGAATAGGATGTGTAAGAGAAGAGAACTTATTGGAAATTGCTTTTCCTAAGTAAGTGAGCTGGAAGACTTTCAGTGAGAGTAATGTATATAAAGTTCTAGTTAATGAACGTGAAGTTCTCAAGTCACTAATAAGCAAAGCACTGAACATCAATAACTATCAATTTTTAATCAATACTTTTACTTTTTACTCTTTGTACTTCATGTACTCTGGTGCATTTCCAGAAAGGTGTCTTCTCACTACAGTGGCAGTAAGTAGAAATGAAAATGACTCATTTAAATCTCTATCACCATCTTCCTACACTATAAAAAAGTTATTAAGAAGGCAGCCATCTGTCTCAGTTTCCCCAGGAGATGAGGATGCTGACTCCAACCATCCTTTCTGGGACCTTTTGAGAATAAATAACTATTGCTATTGTTTTATTTAGCCCCAAATTCTACACTTTTAACTGGTAAGAAGAACTGCTACCAAGCGAAGATTTCTATTTATAACACTAAATATATGTATACATAAATTGACTTTTTATGTATTGTTAACGAAAACTAAAATTTCTAGCAGCAACCAATTTCTCTTAATAGTCATCATCTTGCTGCAAGGTAGCATTATTTCTTAGATAAAACAATGTAATTAACACATGTGAAACTTATTTTGGGCTCAGGTTAACACAAAAATAAATGTATAGTTTAAATGCCTGTTATTTAATATGTAATTAAAAAGTAGACACTTCTATTATCTGCAATTTACAATTAAAAAAAAAAAAAGAATTCTGATGATAGAGAAATGAAATCATTTGCCCAGAGCTCTTAAGACAACATAAAAAATATTCCCAGCAGTGTTCTTTACGGTACAGAAAATTGGCTTCAAAACATGGGAGATTTTTTGATCAAGAAACTCAACCCTAGTGTACTGAATTATAGACAAAACTATTTATCATAATACATGTATTCATAAGCAGCAGTTTTTTAATTGAATGTTCCATGTAGGGTAATAACAAGGAGTAGAAAAACTGCAATATTTTCCTAGCAGAACCCCTGAGGTTCGTGATCTCCTACAGCAAAATTGGGAATTATTAACCTGTAATGCATCTGGACCTTAAAATAATGAAAAATGTTACTATATGAGTATTGTAATGAGGCTTGTAATTTCAAACTTTTAGGGAAATATAAATGAAAATTAGAGCTAAAATTTAAGCTGAGCAATTTGCTACTAGTCTAAGCAAAAATACAGACAATCTGATTAAATATATATAAAATTATTTTAAAATTTTAAAATTATTATAAAACCATTTATAAAATTAATTTTATAAATAATATACAACAAGCAATATATTCCCCATATAAAATATATGGGGAATATATTGCTGGGGAATGAATAGTCATTAACAGCAGAGGAATATGAAGTCAGGGTCCACTTAAGCAGATTAGATATACATTAGTCCTTGCAGCTGCATGGTTGCTCTCCTGAGTGATGAAAAATCAGGAAGAAAGTGGACAGTAATGATACTCCTCTCTGTCACCTTTGAAAGGTTATAGCAACAGGAAAAAAGGGTAAATGCCATGCTCATCATGAAGGGAACCATGACAGTCAGCTAACCTCAATTTCCAGTAAGATTATGGATCAAATCCTTCCAAAAGCATTATCTTGCCACATGATGGAGAGTTGGGCAGGGAGGAACCTTATGAGGTTCAACAAAGACAAGTGCAGAGTCCTGCACCTGGGGAGGAATAACCCCAGGCACCAGGACAGATTAGGGGTTGGCCTGCTGGAAAGCAGCTCCACGGAGAGGGATTTAGGAGTCCTGGTTGACAAGAAGTTAACCATGAGGCAGCAATGTGCCCTTGTGGCCAAGAAGGCCAATGGGATCCTGGCTGCATGAGGAGGAGCGTTGCCAGCAGGTCGAGGGAGGGGATCCTGCCCCTCTGCTCAGCTCTGGTGAGGCCGCATTTGGAGTACTGGGTGCAGTTCTGGGCTCCCCAGGATAATAAGGACATTGAGCTTCGAGAGAGGGTCCATCGTAAAGCCACGAAGATGATTTATTATATGAGAAAAGACTAAGCGTGCTGGGTCTGCTTAGTCTGGAGAAGAGAAGGCTGAGTGGAGATTTGAGCAACATGTTCAAGTACCTGAGGGGTGATTGTAGGGAGGATGGGGCCAGGCTCTTCTCTGTGGTGGCTGGTGACAGGATGAGGGGTAACAGGTGTAATTTGAAACACAGAAGTTCCACCTCGATATGAGGAAGAACTTCTTTCGTGTTAGGGTGACAGAGCCCTGGAACAGACTGCCCAGAGAGGCTGTGGATCTCTGTGGATCTCCAGATGATCTCTCTTCTCTGGAGATCTTCAAAACCTGCCTGGATGCCACCCTGTGCCCCGTGCTCTGGGTGCTCCTGATGGAGCAGGGGGTTGGACTGGATGATCTCTAGAGGTCCCTTCCAACCTTAACCGTTCTGTGATTTTGTGATAATCTTGGATATGTTCTCAAAAAACTTGATCATTCTAGATGATGAGGTGACTCGCTTAGGGAACAATACTGGGCATAATTTTAATTGATTTTGTCTAGGTTTTCAGCATGGTCTCCCATGTTGTTCCTGCAGCTATATTGGGTGGAAAACTGGTCAGGGCACTGGTTAGACAGAGTTGACTTGTGGTTTTTCAGTCAGTTGCTAGTGGCATTCCCTATGGGCTGATACTGCCCATACTGGGGCTGATACTGATGGACGTCTTTGTTAAAAGCTAGATGACAGCATGGAAGGCAACAAGTGCACCCTCAGCACAAAGCCAGATGATAACCAGTGGGGCAGAAATGGATGGAAAAAAAAAAAAAAGGGCTGAAATAAACCGCAAGAAGTCAGTAAATGTAAATGCAGAGTCTTCACTCAGGTATGGAAGGACTCCATGCAGCAGTAGAGGCTGGAGTCAGCTGGATAGAAAACAGCTTTGCAGAGAATAACCTGGGTGTCCTGGTGGCCAGAAAGTCAAAAATGTTTCAGCAACATGCTCTTGTGACAATGACACCTAGCCACTTTGAGCACTGAGTTACTTTGAGGATAGGCAGAAGGAAAAGGAATGTGATTATTCCCTTCACTTGTGAAACACCATCTGAAGAACCGTGTGTAGTTTTGAGCTCCTTGGCAATACGAGATTTTGAATAATGAGCATGAAAAGATCAAAGTTCACAATTATTCTCCCTACTTACAGGTATTCTCCTTATTCTTCTCAGAAAAAGAAATTCTGTCATTCGGAATTGGGTAAGAATTCATTATAAACTAATAAAGAGAGTGTTTGTGGCCCCTTAAAATTTAATGAAAATTGCCAAAGTTAAAGCCATTTTTGTTCATTTTTACTGTGAAAAAAGATAAATACAGACTACCCAATTACAGAATCTTTTTTAGTCTAACACTTCTTTTAGAGAAAAAAATGACCTCATTAAAAAAATAGCAGCCTTTGCAGCATTATTTTATTAACCTTCCAATAATAATACCATAACCTGAAGTTACAGGGATTTTCTTATTTGCAAACTTCTCATATGTAAGTATGTAATCAATCACTCAAAAAGTATAGCATTCCAAGTGAACTTAAGAGATGGAAGATTATTATCATGTCCTGAGAACAGCCAAATCTTCCTTTCCAAATATCCTTTACTACATGACCTTAATTTAAGGGAGATTAATTGTAATGCATTTAAATTATTCATGTTAGTTTCACTGAATAGACTAGATCCAATCTAAGAGAAAAGAAAATGTACAGTAGGCTAGTGAAAAGCAAAGTGACATGGCTAACTACTTACTACCGTAAAGGAAAAGATCTGTACCATATTTGGAACGTGCTTTTCCACCTGTTACACATCTTCAAAAGGCTTCCTGGTTTGTACGAAGATTTCTCAGAGAGAGGAAAAGAAAGGAAAATCTAGTTACTTGCTGATGTTAAAATTGCAAATTTCTTTTCCTGCCATGTCATTGAAGATTTCTAACTTTTGTTAATATGTAAAAAGATGCCTTGATTTTCTTCCAACAAAAATAAATTGGTGAAATTCCCAGAAGGCTCTGATTTTTGTGTATTTATTTTTTTTATTTTCAATGTCTTCCATCACATTACTTAGAAAAATCTACTAATGAAATATGATTTCTCCCATTGTACCACAGAGAGAGAGAGAGAGAGAGAGGAGGTGTCGGGACACATTCACAATATGTACAATGGTTAGTGTTTCAGAAAAGAGAAAATTTTATTTTCTGCTTTTCCATAGCTGATTCTTTAAAGTATATGAAAAAAGAACAGTTGCAATATAAAACTACATTGCCCAAACTGCTCTGTTTATGACTATTCTTGTTAAGCTTCTTGTTAATGATCAAGAATGGCTAAAGATTATTAAAGCAAAAATGCTACATAAACATGCATATGGGCATAAAAAACTAAAACAGAGGTTCTATTTTCAGAAAAACAAGAGAAGGGGAAAAAGGAAAAACAGTGTCAGTAAGAAATACGAGGAAGTGCAGAATCATAGAATCACAGAACAGTTGAGGTGGGAAGGGATTTCTAGAGATCATCTAGTCAAACCTCCCTGCTCCAGCAGGGACACCCAGAGCACTTGGCACAGTGTCACATCCAGGTGGGTTTGGAAGATCTCCAGAGAACTCCACAACCTCTCAGGGCAGTCTGTTCCAGGCCTCGATCACCCTCACAGGAAAGAAGTTCTGGCTCATATGGAGATGGAACTTCCTCTGTTTTAATTTGTACCCATTACCCCTCGTCATATCACTGGCTACCACAAGAAAGAGTTTGGGCCCATCCTCTTTAGACTCAGGTATTGGTGATATATTGATCAGATCCCTTCTCAATCTTATCGTCTCTAGGCTAAGCAGGCCCAGTTCGCTTTTAGTTTCTCCTCATACGATAGATGCTCTAGTCCCTTAATCACCTTTGTTGCTCTACGCTGGATCCTTTCTAGAAGTTCCATGTCCCTCTTGTACTGGAATTGCTGTTAGAGCAAGTCAAGACTTCAGTTAAAATGTCATTCTTTATCCACTGCTGGTTCCTAAACTACACTCTGGAAAAAGCAAAAATCCTCAACATTTTTATAAAATTTTTAGTTATTTTTTTAAGAGCATAATTAGTGCATCTGCTAATAGCTTATCAGCTAATAGCAACAATGCTGATGTTGTGCAGAAGTAACACCATTGAAGAGTCACAATGCTGTGGTTCCACAGAAAGATAAACACCAAGCCTTTACACCAGAGTTTTATGTAAATATCATGAAGAAGAACCATGATACAGGTATTAGTTTTATGTAAATATCATTAAGAAGAACCATGATACAGGTATTTGCTTTTGTCCAATGCTTTTAAATTTGCTAATGAAAAAATAAAGTCTATTAATAGAACTACAATACATTTAGTAAAAATATTGTTTTAGACTCAGAAGGATAAGTCACCATAAAGAAATCACTGGTATCAGAGTGAGGGAAAAATATATACAAGTATATGCATGTAAATATGTAAAGAATAACCATGTACTTCCTGTTCTAGTTCAGAACACCACAACACTTTTCACACACAAGGAAAGAGCAAAATTCCATCATGAAAAGTTATGTGCTTCCAATGCATTTCAGGAAAAGCTTTGTTTACTTGATTTTATTATAGAAATTTAAGAATATAATAGCAGGACTGGTAAAGACCTTAACACTTTATTCTGGGAAATGCCAGACTCAAAGATAATTTGGAACTTATTCAAGGCTCTCATTTAACTCTGTTTCAAGAAAATATCTTGCCTTACTAGAATCAAGTAGTCATTTCATGATAGAACAATAGGTCTGATTGATGGCATTTCAAATATTTTCATGTGCATTAGGTAATAAACTAATAAAAAAAGACTTCCACAGTTCCTTCATTCCTGTGGCATTCATTATCTTATTTAAAATCAAATATATTTTAATAAATGTCTTAGTATTGTCTCTAGTCTCAAGAGGTATCAGTAAAAATGACTGAAATACAGACCAAAAAAAAACCCACAAGAAAATATACTAGAAAAAAAATGTCATTAGCCATAACCATTTCATTATGATTAGTCATGGTTTACTACTACTTTATTAATGATTTACTACTACCAGCATCACAAGGTAAAAACAAAATAAAAATAAAAAATAGGACAATACAAATAAAATGGTTGTTCAAAAGAATGAGAATATGGTCTTTAAAGGATAAAGTTATTGCCTGCTAATTTAAACAAATCTCATTTATTCTCAAGGCAAAGCAAGTAAGAAGCTCAGCTGATACAAATTCCAAGTAATTTGATGTAAAATGGTATGTAAACTAGTTGCAGCCCTCTGGTTCCTGGGCAGTTATCAATGCAGCCTTCTGTGCTGTAAAGGCTATAATCCATTGGACTCTAGCAAGGGAGCTGGCCACAATATAAATGAAAAGCAGAGAGTTTTCTGAAGGAATTAGAACCAAAGAAATTACAGGAATAGAAGCAGCACAAATGTCCTCTGGATATACATTCTTTTTACTTCTTTCCTCATTATGTTTCTCAGTTATTTATAAAGCATCTGCATGACAGTAGAGCTAGATATTAGCACTCAGTTCAATAACTGCTTTCATTTTCTTGCACATACTGCAAATCACTTTTTAGGCTTCGCAACAGCTTGTTCACTTTTGTCTTTCATTACATTACTGTGTCTTGCTGATACACACAAGAGTGTGTTGGTGATATCAGCAAGATAAGCTAAAATTAATCTAATCTATAGCCTTCCTCCAACTGCAGGCTTATTGGCCTTTTAGATCTAAGGAGACTCATGAAATGTCTGATAATGAAGTGCTGGATGAGGAACTTTTAAAAGCAATGCATAAAGATTATTGAGCTTAGAAACACTGATTGAGCTAAGCTCCATATAGCATACAATTATTGAATGCATTTTTCCAAAATCTGGTTTGTCACAATCAATAACTCTGTATAACTTTTCTTATAAAGTATCAAGATTTCAAAGGAAGCACTTTAAAGACACCTTACATAATAGTTTTTCTTTACAGTGATGTAAGCCACATACATGTGATACACGCAGACGAAGTAAAGCGGGTTCAAAGCTATACTGGGTAGTCTAAATAGCAACTTTGAAATATAGACAATCTGCTTCTTAAAATGACTAAGTGTAATTAGTTATGAATCGTGATAAAAAAAGATTGTTTTATGCTTTTTTTTTTTCTTTTTCTGTTGGGACTAATCAATTCGTGACAGTGAAAAAATCTGTACCTGACTTAAAAATATGTTTAAAATTCTTTTCCATGAAAAATAAATCATTGCTTATTTCTGTATAGGCAGTAAATCACCTCTGAGGAAGATGTTTTGATATGCTAGTAATTCATATTTTAAAAAACTTTTTTCCTCTGATTTTTTTTCTCTTATAAATAGGTATTAGGTGAAAAGTCACAGAGAACCTGTAATAGTGGCGAAAAGGATGGGAAGTAAAATTCAAAGATGACCTTACAGAATCAAAATATTCAGGTTCAACAGAGATTTAGACGTTATATAGAAGTAAAGTGTATCAGTTCATTCTCCACATCATTCATCCAATGTATAATCCTTTACAAAAAATCTGCATTTTAGAAAAAGTATTATTTTCTTTTCTGCATAGCAGTACATTTATAGTACAACAAGGCATATGAATGGAAATATCTTACAAAAGTGGCTTCTTAAAACTAGAAACATATTCTTCATGTGTTATTTTTTATATAATGCCAAAGTTCAAATTAACTTTGTCTCCTGAAACTATATACAATTAAGCTTTATTCTGGAAGTATGGAAAAGATTCGTTCATCTAAGATAAGGATATCAAATCAGAGATCTCAAGATACCCAATCAGTTTGTAAGGTGGAGTAGCCTACAGTCGTTACCTACAACTGTGCATCTGCAGGTTCACCAAGCATTCCGAAAAGCCGCTGGTCACCTCCTTATTCAGACTGACATATCTTTTTTACAATATCCTACAATGCTGCCATCACCTAGTACCAAGGGCCTTCAGACAACTATATGTTCAGAATTAATTTTAGAGAGAACAAAAACAAATATTCATTTAAAAGGTAGCTAGCTGTCACTATAACCCCAGTAACAACAAGTTATTTCCAAAAAGGAGTGTTTAATTTATGTTTGTTGTTTCTACCTGTCCCTCTGTCTCTCATATAAACAAAAAACAAAGCATTGGAAAGAGTTATGAAACAATATCCACAAGCAAAAGAAATAGACATAAGAAATAAGACTTTTTTTTATTTGAATTGTTAAGTAGGAAAAAAATGCATAAGTTTTCTGGGGAAGTTTATCATTATCTAATTAGCCCAGCATAACAGAATTCTTCTATTCTATATATTCTTCTGTTTTGTTTTAGATGAAGTCATGTAGCTTTTGAATCCCAAATGTTTACCCAGTTAGAAGTTAATGGAGTTGTGCGGGTTTAGACTCATACATTTTGTACAGAATATGTTAATGAATGTTTCATGTAGATCATGTAGAGCGTTGACCTAAGAAAACAACACATTCCTCGTTGTTAAACCGGTCACATTAAGACTAAGGGAATTAGATTAGGAATGAGAAAAAGCAACAAATAAATAAACAATACTTGTAATGTCTTGCAAAATCTATTTTCTGAGGGAAATCTTGCAAAGTCGTTCTCTTGTATGCTTGAATGATGTTCACGTTGCTGTTCAGATCTTGTCTTTGAGGGCCTGGGAATAGCAGTGGAGTGGAGAGAACACTGATGTATTCCTGAGACATGCTCAAGACAGGTTGATTTATATACAAGAGCTTTACTATTCTGTAGCTACCTAAGAAATTGACCACTGCAGCATACAATAATATTCTGCATATTTCAGAACAAATGAGAACAGCATAAGAGAATAAAATAGAATATTTTGATATCTGAACTTCTGAAAGAATTGTTTAAATACCATTTGAATTGTCAATATCTTTTGAAATAAAAGAACATGTAGTGATTTAACCAAAATGATGGCTTTGATTTTCAGACATTTTTATTCTTTAATTACAATATCTATGAGAAGAATGTCCAGACCTTTTAGAAGCACAGGGATAATTTCATTACATTTTTTACTAAATATACCATTTCCCAAAGGTATTTCGGTCTGAACTTCTAGAAGCAAACAGTCCCTATCTGTAATCCCTTTTCAGAAAACTATAAAGATAACATGATTCAGGCTTGCATGAAAAAAAAAAGAACTCTTGGATATAACATTTAGTATATAGGGTTACAGACACCTGTAATAAATGGTTTCATATTTTGCCCACAAAATGTCAGAGAGAGAAAAATGAAAGGTTACTGAAAGGTTAAAGAAGACCATATACAGTGCAGCTGGGCTGTTACAGGGCTCAGCAAGGACATGCAGTATTCTATTTGGAATAAGATTATTCCCTATGAGAATGTACTGCAACATTCTGCAACAGAAGTAACAGATTTTCAAGTGTATATATAAGTTCCGTGTTTTCTGCTGTGATATTTTACACAGCAGAACATACAGACATAGCTCTGCTCTCCCACAGATATAGCTCTGCTATATCCAGTCTGGCTCATGCACATTAAAGTCCTTGTTGATACAATATTGATGTCAAACAGGTGTGAGTCATTCACAGAAACTATGAATATAATATAGTTCACAAAAGGTTTGCAAGACCCTGCTTGTATTCTAGATAAGGAATATCCATTATGTGTTGCTCATGACAGAATAATTTAAAAATAAATTGTGAACTCATTTTCATTACAGAAAATAGAAATTTCAGAATAGGAAGTTGAATGACCTTTTAATATGTTCAAAGAGAAAGGTCTTCAATTAAAATTTCAGAGTGTTGACTTAAGGAAAATAAGTAGAAATTCCTTTTTCCAGCAAGGATTCACATTAAAACGAAAATGAATAAAATTAATGACACAAAATCTATCTGCATAAATGGATGCCTAGTGAAATACAAGTCTGAAGCCCACTTTCAGATGTTTATGCCTTTAGAATCTAAAGGAACCTTGGATTTGTATTTAAAATAGTTGTTTTACAAAGGCATAATTACATATTTAACACTCAGCATAATTTGTTTTCTTAAATAACTAGGTGTGTATTTTTTCACTCTAATATATGCAGAGTGTATGGTTGCTACATTCTTTTAATCCTGTTTCTGACTCTTATTTATAAAAGTTAGATAGGGATGAAAGGAAGACAAAGCAAAAATTATCACACAAAACATGACAACAACCAGATGTTTTTTAAAATGCAAGCCATCTTCAAGCTTTTTTCTTGAGTTCTTGAGTTTTTTACTTTAGAACCCAAGTATGGCTCAGAACAGCCAAAAGCCCATGAGTTGGTATAATTATTTCTGTTCTTCAACAAGAGAGTGCAATAAGCTATATATATCAATCCCAATTAGAAGATTGTTACAAAAGTGTACTAACTGATAAAAAAAAAGGAGTCAGTGTAGACATTTTGAAATGGAAAGGTGCACCTTGAATTGCTTTCTAAGGATGAAACTATTTCCTGTTGAGTCAAGGCATTGCTAATCATAAATCATATTTCTTCTGATAAGGGAACTTTAAAATTTTTTGTATCCAAAAGCATGAAACAATATTTAATTGCCTTGACACTGGCCTTGCTCTCAAATAATTTGGAGGATTTCTTTTTGAGGAGAAAAGTTCAATAGTTTCGGGACAAAGAATGAAGTTATGCTATATGTACTTCTTAGAGAGATGGCTGATGGCTTTTCAACTGTGAAAACTAACTTGCTGCTATGGGAGAATAGTCTTTCTGATATAATCTGTGACATGGGATCTATAGAGAGACAAGATCCTTCACCAGATCTATATCAGAAAAGCATTTATCATAACTTTACTGGCTTCAAGAAGGTAGAAGAGCTTTAAATCAGATTTAAATCTGATGTAACAGAAAAAGTGTTCTTTTGTCTGCTTTTTTATATATGCCTTTTAGAATGTGGTAACTTGTTGCATATTTTTATGCCATAAATACTCCTATTTGCTTTAATTAAAGATTGATTTAAAGGTGAACTGCAGCTAAGAGAAAGAGTGTTACCATGCAGAATTGTGTACATTCCTACCTCAAACACTTTAAATGTTAGCAGAGTTCATAGAGACCCTTCAGAGCATGGAAAGATGAAAAGTTCTGTACGCAATAGTTAAAGTGATCTGAGGGGTAGTTTCAAATATATCAGTGAAGGAAAATTCTCTGCTACTGAAAATTTGTAAAGAGATGGTCTGTGGCATACATAAGGGAAAGGAAGAGACTGGAGCTGTGGTATGTCTTTTGTTTTGGATGCAGTGGTCTGTCTTTAAAGTAGCAAAATAAAATATTATGGAAAATACCATTGAAGTATGCTTTGAATTAGGAGCTTAATCTTCTTGCATACATTTTTCCTACCAAAATTTTAGAGCAACAATTAGAGAATAGCAAGACGTGGCCAAACTAAAAGCACATCCAGATGATTATAGCATTTATTTATAAATGCTATATATATAAAATATAAAAGCATTTTTATAACATTTACACCTCATATTCTGTGTGACACAGAACATGGAAGCATAATTACTGCACTACAGAATTGTTTTCAATAGAGAATGGGTGGTATTTCACTAGATAAAAAATTTGTTTGTGCAAACTCAATTTACCTGTGCCTGCCTGTAATGCATGTAAATATGTGACTTTGAAGAATGAAAGTATTCCGAAGCTTGAGAACATGACCTAACATATTCACAAGCAAGAGAATGAGCCATATTATTATAGCTAAAAGTACTTAGTCCTGAATGGTAAAAAGCAAATCTCTCTAATCCAATATAAAAAAAATCTAGACAGTTATTTTCTGATGTTTAAGCAAAAACTAATTTTCTTAAAATATGTTCTTCAGTACATTCTGTTTAAATAGTAAATGCTTCAGAAAACATACTTTCTGTTTTTAGATCAAAACCCACAAAAATACAAGTGACAATAGTACAATTGCAGTTTACAGTTTATTTCAATCATTTCTTATGTAATAATTTTGCTGATATCTTCCATATGAGAAAAAATGGTAGTCAGAATTTTTTTGCTGGTGTAGTTAGTATCTCTGCATAAAACACATTCTGAAAATGAAAATTAGTTATTTTTCTTATAATATCCTCAAACTGATGACAAATGGCAGCATTTTAAATATATTACAATGTTCAGATTGGCAGATTTGTATTTTTATGAGGTTTATCATGATAACATTTTAATGTATTAATATTTTCACCATTTTGAGAAGAAATGAACCTGCTATCAGTTTTGATGTTTTATAAGCAAAAATTCAGTGTACAGATATTTTGCATATTAATGTATATTAATCTCTCCTTCTAATTATCTTATACAGAATGCATTTTTACTACTATTTGCATTAAAATCTTATCATAAAAATTGGTCATAAACGTAATCTTTTATAGGAAATAATTTAAACCTAATAATGTACTTTAGGCCAGCTCAATTTATGTTAGTACCACACTTTTAAGTTAAACAAGATTGCACCTTATGACATGGTACTATACTAATCACAGCAAACATTTTGTAATATATTTAATTCTTTAACAATTTCTTCCCCACTCAAGACAATCTACAAAACTTCTCTATTAGCTTAGTTTTGTTAGCACAAGTTTTTCTGCTAAACACATGCTTCCAACCATTTTACCATTTTATTTTATCTTAGATATAACTCTGTTGGGAAGAGCTGTAAGATTTGATCTACAGTATTCTACTCCTCTGTCTTCTTGTGTCTTGAGACTAACAAATTGGAAATGACTGCTAAAATCAAGCCATGTAATTAGACAGCATAACATCTAATATACTCCTTTTGTCAGCTTGCCAGAAAGAGAATTTAAGTAAATGATACATTACTCCACACACATACACACACGCACACAAAACACTTTGAAGCAAGCCTGTTAATGATCATAAATAAAGTTGTGCAAAATCAAGCAATTAATCCTTTGGAAGCTTCCCACTGAAGTTACTATTAAGGCATCAAGAAATGCAAATACATATATAAACAAATCCTCTGTGAATATTCCACTTTAGGTTAGTGAATTTTCTTCTAAACCCATCTGCAGTTAACTTCTTTTCTAACACCTATTCTCCACTAAGATATTGCGAATGTAGGAACATTCAGCAATTATTCACAGTGGCCAGCCTCAGTTAAGGTAGGCATATCAAATTATTTCACTTATATATATATTTATGTATATATATATATATTCAGAGATATTCCATTTTATTTCCAGTCTAAATATGAATTTATTGTCTTATGAAGACACAGTATTTTTTTGCTTGTACTACAGGGACCCAGTAGATTGTAATATTTTGGTATTAATAATACATTGGAAATGAAGGGGAATGGTAAACAAAAATCTATGCTGCAGCTTGTAAAAAATTGAAATGTCAAAAGATTATGGAAAAATTCCTCCCAGTAAACACTATTTCAAGTTACAATCTTGTTATGCAGTTTCCCAAGCAATTTCTCAGGCAGCTAAGCAGATCATTTTCTTCTGTACATTAAAGAATGGCACACATTTCAGTTTTCAGCTCTCCTTTGTTTTCCATAGGTACTCCAAATTATTACCCACTTACATTATGAGTTGTGGCTGGAAGCATAGAAGAAAGGCATTTTTTTTTTCTTTAATTATTATGTTTTGTAAGCACAAAGCAGTTCATGTCCCACTTTTTAGAAAACAAAAGGAAATCTTTAATGCAAGTGCTAACATATAGCTTATGTAAAATAAAAAGGATAACTAAAACACAGTACACAGCACAATAAAGCATGGAAATCTTTTGCAATGGGTAGCCCAAAATCGAGTTGGATCTTAAATTGCCTGGAGCAACTTCTTGAACAACCACTTCATGCTCCTCTTGGTAGATCATTCACATTCCAAAAGCTATTACAGCTCAAGATATATATATATATATATACATATATATATATACAAATATATATATATAGTACGTACATTTTTTGCCCCACCATATACTTGAATAATAAACATAAAAATTCTATGAAGGACCAAAGACACTGTGCAGTTGATGATTCTACCAATGGAACATTAATCTTCAGTAATTTAAGGGAAGATAGCATTAAACTAAAATAGTCTTTTTTTTTTTTTTTGGCACCATCAGGTTTCGTATCCAAAAGAACTGCAGGTTTTAATGCAATTTGCATTTAAATCAAATGAAAACATTTTATCAGGTGAAGATGCTATCATTAGCATAATACTCTCTTTTTTAGCTTTTATCTTTTGCAAACAGCTTTTTTTAAGAGAGAGAGATGCCAGAGGTGATATTTTCCCAAAGTGAGTGAGTGGGAAGTGAAGGAAAGGAAGGACACAGTGGGCAAATTAATCGGTTTATCATTTCACAGTAAGAATAAGGCAAAATATAATGGAAAACAGAATAAGGAAGAAAGCATTGGCAATGGGCACTTTTCTATTTACTTGTAAAGACCAACAAAGGACAATCTAAATATTAATTCCTGAACTTAAGTCCTTAGCAAAGCAAGTAATTGTGTATGAGAACACTCAGAAAAAAATACTGAAATAATTAAACTGTCCAAAAATATTTTATAATAACATATATCAATATACTATGTGTCATGAAAAATTCGATAACAGTTATCAAAACCAAGTGTGGGTCCACACATTGCTGCAACTTTTTTTGAGAATATTCATAAACCCTGGGCAGATTAGCACAGAATCAAAAGAAAAATCTACCGATTGAGAACACTGTTGTTTAAAGATCCATTGCTTTTCTTATTGTTGCTTTATTTTAAAGCAAATTATCTGTAAACACAACAGAATTTGCAAGTCATACACAAAATAACATAAAATTAAACTGTATCACCAGTTAAACTGTTACACCAGGAGAGGCGCCATCTACATAAAATAAGGATATATAAAATCAAATATGTGTAGGTGGAGTTTTCATTTATATATGTCTTTCTTTTAAGCTTCTGTGTACACTTTTTCTTCCCTTTAACCTCACCTTTCTTTCTAGATGCCCTCTAGATGTTCATGACAGAAAGGTTTGTCTATAGCTCAGATAATTCTGTAAGACTTGAAAATACCTGAAATATTCATTATTCAAAGATAGGGAACAGTCAAGAAAAAAAAGTTCAGTTTGTGCTCATTAAAATAGACTTAGAAGAACAGCCACAAATAATTAAGACAATAGAAGTAATCTAATTAATGGTAAAGGTGATTTACAGATCAATACATTTTTCTTTAGCACAGCATTATAGCTTACTAAAAATCAGAGGTTTACAAAATCTCACCTCCTTAATACAATTACCTAAAAGACAAGATGATTGAATTAAACTTTGCTAATTTAATTGGTTATAAGGCTATATAAAAATACTTTATTAAATCAAGAAATGACTTCTTGACTAACAAAGACTGTGAAATTAATTTAAATTCTGTCATTTGCTTGAAGTTTTTTCTCTCCAAAAGAAAAGAGAAAGACAGAAACCAAGAATAATTCAACATTTTTCTTAATAAATAATGATTTTCCTTTTCAAAAGATAAATTAGCTTTGTTTTACTGGATATTTTAAATGCAAGGATCAGAAGGATGAGGTTTTTTTGCCTTCTATACTATATGTTTCCAGACTTGTCATTCCTTTACATAGTCCCAGTAAAACCACAATTCACTTCATAAATATCTCTTAGAAGCCAGTATCTTGTACATTTTATGTACACTTTAAATTAGCTAAACTTCTTGTAATAAGGGATGCTATACCAAGAAGTTTAAATTGTTATTTAAACTCTTCTTAAATTTAAATTTCAAATGTTATTAAAGCTGTTTTATATTATTTCATTCCTAACTTTATAATTAACAGAATGGGTTATGGTTCATCCTAGAACATGGGGCTTTTCATGTGAGCTCTGCACAACATTATTACATTAATTCAGACAAAATTTCTCACATGGTTCATTCACAACATAATATATTTCCTTAAGGTCTAAACTGTTTCGCCTAAGGCTAAGGGCAACCACATAATAGGCTTAGCACAAACATGAAAAATACAAAAGCTCTCTTGAAAATATAATTATTCAGTGCAAAGTGTTTATTTATTGTCAGTGTAAGCATTCATACACAACAGAAAGGAAATACATTGTAAAAGTAGCAAGTGTCAATATCACATATAATTGCCACATCTGATGACAACCATTCAACCCACACTGACAACATACCTAGCTATAATAACCTGCTATTATAGTAGCAGATGATGTTTCTGCAGTCACCAGATGTGCAAAATATTTGTTCTAGAGTTAAGACTACAATATGATATCTTTTCTTGATAAATTCAGATTACATGCTTATTTAGAGTGGCTAAATGCAAGCTTAGATATAACATAACCAAAAATGGTATTCTGATTTAGTAGAAAGAAATTGTGGCGTTTTGACTGACCTGGAAATTACTTTAAAAAAGAAACAAAAGCCAAGTGAAAATATCAATTTATCCACATCACAATAATATAACATAAAGAAGAATATTAGAAGGTATTACTGAAGAATAGAACAAAATCAATTTTTTTGCAATTGAGCCACCATAACTTTACAGCTCTGCTATATAGATTTAGGAAATCTAGAAAGTTATGAATATTTATTTAGACATTCTAGATGAGAAGTTTGTTCAAGGATAATATCTGGTATGGTCTCTCCTCTCCTCTCCTCTCCTCTCCTCTCCTCTCCTCTCCTCTCCTCTCCTCTCATTTTTAATTTTCCAATACCTGTGATAATAACTGAATATTTCATCATTTTTCATTTCTGCAGTGTTATTCAAGTGCAGATTTAATGCCACAGTTAGATTACAATTGGAACATGAAATGCACGGGACTTTATTTTTTTGTTATCTTATGCATGGATATTGTAGGCTAAGTGGAAGGGTACTGCAATGGATATTGTATGCTAAGTGGAAGGGTACTGCAATAGCAGTGTATACAAATTAAATGATTTAATGAGGCATTGCAAGTGAAAAGGCTCTAAAATCAGTTAGGCATTGTTTCATTCCTATTCCTTTTATCAGAGCTCAACATATCAACACAGTGCATAGCTACAGATACAGCACCATCCGATCACAAAGGTTAGATCAACTAGTGCAACTGAGATGCCCCAGGGTACCTGAGATACCTGCACAGCGAGGGCAGATGTGCTGTCAGAGCCAGAGTCCTCCTGCCTCCCTGGAATAGCAGTTGGAGACCAGCAGAAGTCCTTAGGGCTTTCCACTGCCACCTGCATCCTACGTGAGATATTTAACTCTCTCCCCATATACAGAGCTTTTCAGATGAAAAACTACAGAGCCTCTTGCCAGATGAGGCACAACCACTCTCTGTGTATGTGTGTGTGTGCATAGACATGTGCTAACATTTATACTTATGCCATCATATATTGGCACCCATGAGCAAATATTTATCATCAGGAACATGGTGATTTATGAAAATTATTAATTCTATGTATAGCAAATGAGTGTTGTGATCCATGAAGACTCCTCTCCTCTCCTCTCCTCTCCTCTCCTCTCCTCTCCTCTCCTCTCC
>JAUBNY010000327.1:330186-394209 GCA_032275445.1 Crypturellus soui | reverse complement strand
CGGACCCCAGCTAGCTGGTAATACTTATTATCTTTCTACTATGTTGTCCTGATATTAAACGCTGCTTACGATCAATGATGCGTACCTCCTTCTCGATCAATTCGAAAAACGGACACAACACCTGTTTCTCCCTCTTTGCCTTACAAATACTTCTTAGCCTTTCCACCTCCTCTCATAGGTCCACTACCATGCTGAGCAGATCTTGCACCTGCTCACACCTCACACATCTGCTCTCCCCGAGGCTGCCCAAAGGAAGTGTCAGGCTATGGCATGCCCTGCCTGCACATCCTGCCTTCATAAACTGCGCAGTCTGGAGAAAAGAAGGCAGAGAGGAGACTTGATCAACATGTTCAAGTACTTGATGGGTGATTGTAGGGAGGATGGGACCAGGCTCTTCTCTGTGGTGGCCAGTGACAGGGCGACGGGTAATGGGTGTAAGTTGAACCACAGGAAGTTCCACCTCCACGTGAGGAAGAACTTATTTACTGTGAGGGTGACAGAGCTGTCGAACAGGCTGTCCAGAGAGGCTGTGGAGTATCCTTCTCTGGAGATCTTCAAAACCTGCCTGGATGCCACCCTGTGCCGCGTGCTCTGGGTGTCCCTGATGGAGCAGGGGGGTTGGACTACATGATCTCTAGAGGTCCCTTCCAACCTTAACCATTCTGTGATTCTGTGATATTATGGAACTCAGGTTAATAATACCAAAACATTTTCTATTTTACAAATATTGAAACCCATACTGCTTTAAACAGCTTGGTATGCAGTGGTAATGTTAGCAGCAGAAATAGTTGATCAGAAAACAAGTCAAATGAGAAGGGAAATGTCTCATGCATTTACCACTGCATGAAGTAAAACACCTTCTTGAAACTAAATGCTGTTTTATAGCTTACTAGGAACACTGACCCCCCTTACAGAACTCATTATACTGACATATTAACACACACTACAATGGCCTCTAAACAGTTTGTGCCAAATTGCAAAGATCTGTAGCAGAAACAAGGACATTATTAAAGTGAAAAGGACCTGCCTTCTAAAATATTCTTTGAGTATGTGTTTTTATCTGCGAGCTTCAAACATTTTCCAGGGATGGGAGGGAATCTATTTGCCATCACCATCAAGATATGGGTCTCAATCAGATTATTCTACTTATTTAAATTGCACACGACCAAAATTACTGGAATGACCAACAACTTTGGAGGATCCAGTAAGATTTAACTAACTGAAGTGTGGCTATTCACATTTTACTACCCTTATGTTATTTTGACACAGGACCAAATAGGGGCAAGGAAAAGCTCTGAATTCCATCAAGGCATGCTATTAAAACACAGGACATTGGAAAGTTCCCATAAATCACTTGCATTTTCACATGGACTTAGTAGAGCACACGTGAGTACTTAGAAGAGTGAACCCATTCTCTCTTTTATGGCGGAAAAAGAAAGCTATTTTACGTTTACACTCAGATGTATTTATACATATGACATCAACGCAAACACTGTATGCAGACTTCTGAGTGGCTAACATGCTGGTCATGTCCTTTATTAATAGCCATCATTTTGTTTTCCAGTCATTCTAACAGTCCATCAGATCTGTTTCCTTACTTTCCAATTTAAATTCTGCGTAGTGTTCCCCGTTAAAACCTCTACAATTGCTATTCTCAGGGATCAGCGTTATCTGTGTAGATGCATTACTTAAAAAGCTAATGCAAATAAAGGGAAGAATTATATATTATAGATAACATCAGAACACACAGAAGAATTCATCTTTTGTGGCTTCCTCTATCTTAGTATACCTCTCAAAAATATCATTGACTGAAATGCAAACCGATTTCTTAATTCCTTTGGCACTGAAGGATGTGCTACTCTCTCCAAAACAGTTTAGAAACAAAATATTTTACTGCTTAGAAGGGCAGAATAATTTCAAAGTAAAGGCCTGTTATAAACACAATTAATACACATTTTAACTATTATTCAGTTTTATTTTACTAACTCCATGAATGACATTTATAGTCTCAAAACTAAGAAATTTAAATAGTTATTGTGGCATTAATTATTTAATTTTATTTTCATATCATTGCATATAGTGGTGATGAATATTTAATAAACATAACCTCTGCTGTCATGTGTATGCAATTCTTGTAAAATGGGCAACACAATGAGTGAATTGATCCAAATTTACAAGGTCTCTGAGTAATGTTACAAGTACTGCTACTTATTTGAATGATACCTGTAAATTTACTATGCCTTAATTTGAAATTGCCAGGCCTAAATTTCTCTGAAAGAAAAAGTGAAATAAAAAGTAATTATTTGAGGTCAAGACCTTCAATTTCATTTTATTTTAAGAACTGAATGTTAAATGTAAAATCTTCTAGAATATTTTATAACCCAAGTCTACAGACAAGAAGACTAACATGGAGAAAGAAAAGATCTCTTTCAGAGTTTATAATACTGACTGAGGGTGTACAACACCCACATTAACACTTTTCCTTTATTTTATTCAAAGTGATAAATGTTGTGAAATGTGGTCACAACATGTACCCCATCTCTTATTCCTTCCTGGTAGATTGAATTTCTCTTACAATTCCCAGCAGATCATCTCTGCCAAAATCAATCAGTCCCTCTAGGTTATTTCTGATACATGAAAACGATTGCCTGCATGTAGGTTTCTTGAGACACAAATAGAGAATTCATCACAGCAGCCCAAGATGACCAATTATCTCAAAAATATAACAAAATTTTGAAAAATGGTCACTCAAAATCAATTCTCACTGAAGCTAAAACTTTGCGGAGTTAGCCTTCGTTTCTTCAGCCATGGTACCTATATTGGCAGAATACATTTTTTACTCTATCTCTGTGCTATCAGCAGAAGTACTGAGAAAGAATATACCCAAAATATTCTGCTAGCACACTATACAAAATTTAAAAAAATAGATTACTTGATAATAATGGTTAAAATTGTCTTTTATACAAGGATATTTTTCTATATTTATTGTGTAACATCCATTTTTATCCAGCCTAATTCTCCCAAAGTAGCAACAGATTTCTCAGATGAGTAATGGATGGAAATATTGTGCATCAGATCATAAACAAAAAGGAAATATGAACATTATTTTCCCCTTCTCCCTCTTTTTTTGAAATAAGAATCTCCCTCAATCTCTTCATACCAGGAATCCTGATTTACTGAGTTTAGAGTCACAGGAAAAACATTTATTATCTCCAAACCTAAATGTTTCTTTCTCTTTTCTCACAGCTTTCTGTCCACACTGACACAGCATGGTATATTTTTTCACTGTAGATTCTGCAGATGTTCTGATTTTGTGCTCTGATTCTTCAGTATAAAGCTCACCTCACTAGGTGTCTGTTTTGCTTTGACCCATTAGGCTTGCATGCAAATTAACTATTAATATTTGAGGAGAGATTAAAGCACTACACTAAAATTCCCTGGTTAAAAATGGTTTAACTTTATTTACGAGCTTAATGTATTAGCAATTTAATTTTGCATGTATCACTCTCTATAAAAGAAATATCAGGAAGATTTCTCTCTTAATAAAGACAAAGACATTAGGTACTAGTTTTATTAACCACTCAGATAATTAAAAATGCATAAACAAATATGCACTGCAAGTACACACTACAGATTCTCCAACCATTCTCTTTGCCTCACCAGCTCCAGCTGTATACTAAATACTTAACAGTTTCAGAAAACACTAACTCTCAGATAACTCTTTGGTGACCATACAGTCCAACAGCACCAACAGCAGTATCTGCTTCATCAGATCATACTAAAAGGAAAAAAAAAAAGTAAAAATGGACCAAAAAAAATAAATCTTTTAATCTTTCATTTCTAAATAAATAAATAAAAGATATAAGGGCTTGAAAAATCTATGCAATTTTGAGTCACAGAACGAGTATCTAAAATATGAACTTGATCCCACAAATGTTATCAGCAGATAAACTACCTCCTTCTAGCAAATTAATACGGAACAGAAAATTTTAAAAAAAGAAAAAGATTGTCCACTGATAAAAATAAAATTATGTTGCAAAAGTAAGAAGTCAGTACACAAGCTGGTCTATAAGATCATCCTCTATAATTAGCTATGAAATCAGGTAATGTAATCAGAACCTGAAAAGCAGTATTATATTCAGTACCTTCAAAATAGACTTAATTTTTAATGCAGCACCATGAACATAGAAAACTACAAAGCAGAAGTTAATAAGATATCACTAGAAACATTTATGAATAGGACACAACACTGCTACAGCAGACAAGACAGTGGGAGGTACCTAGGAGTGTTGAGGGCTGTTGGTAGATGTTACTGCTATGCCACTCTCCATCATCTTTAAAAGATTGTGGATAATAGGAAAGATGCCTGGGGACTGGAAGAAAACAAATGTCACCCCAAGCTTCAAAAAGGACAAAGAGGGAGGACCCAGGCAACTACAGGCCAGTCAGTCACACATCCATCACTGGAAAGCTGGTGGAGTAGCTCACTCTGGACATCATTTCCAAGCATATGAAGATCAACCAGGGGGTCAGGAGTAGTAAGGATAGATACACAAAGGGAAAATCATGCTTCTCACAGTCTTCTATAGTCATCCTTACAGGATGACTGGGTTGATGGTTGAGGGAAGAAGAGTGAATGTTGTCTGTCTTGACTGCAGCAAGTCTTTTGACACTGTCTCCCATAACAGTCTCAGAGAAAAGCTATGCACTAGATGAACAGTAAGGCTAGCTGAATGCACAGCTTAGAGGGTTGTGATCAGCAGCACAGAGTCTTGTGGGACGCCTGTAGTTAGCAGTGTCCCCCAGGGATCAATATTGGATCCAATCCTGTTTGATTTAGTTATCAATGACTTCAGTGAAGGGAGAGAGTACACCCTCAGCAAATCTGATGATAAAAAACTGAAAGATTCTACACCACTGGGCTGGGCTGCCACTCAGACGGACCATGATAGGTTGGAAACATGGGTAGAGAGGAAGGAACCTCATGAAGTTCCACAAAAGCAAGGGCAAGGTCCTGCACCTAGGGAGAAATAATCCCATGTACTAGTTGCTGCTGGAGGTTGACCTGCTGGACAGCAGCTCTGCAGAGAAGGACCTGGAAATCCTGATGGACAAGCTGACCATGAAGCAGCAGTGTGCCCTTGTATATGAGAAAGTCAATAGTATCTAGGGGTGCATTAGGAAGAATGTTGTCAGCAGGTTAACGCAGGTGATCCTGCCCTGCTACTCAGACCTGGTGAGGCCACATCTGGAGTGCATCCAGTTCTGGTATTCCCAATACAAGAGAGATATGTGGCTATTGGTGCGAGTTCAGCAAAGGGCTACAGAAACATTCCTCATATGAGAAAAGGCTGACAGACTTTACATTGTTCAGCCTGAAGTAGAGAAGACTAAGGGGGCTCTTATCAATATATGTAAGTATCTAAAGGGATGGTGTCCAGAGGATGGGACCAGACTATTTTCAGTGTTGTCCAGTGACAGGACAAAAGGGAATGGGCACTAACATAGGAAGCTCCATCTGAACATGAGGAAAAATTCTTTATTGTGAAGGCGACTGAACAGTGGAAGAGATTGCTCAGAGAAGTTGTGGAATCTCCATCCTTGGATATATGCAAAAGCTATCTGGACAAGGCTCTGTGGAACATGTTCTAGGTGATGCTGCTTGAGCAGAGAGGTAGGGGCAGATAATCTCCAGAGAAAATCTCAACTACTTCAATTTTGCTTTACAGTATTTATTTCAGAAACTCTCCCAACTGTAATACATCACCTTTTTCTGTTTGTTTTGATTTTCATATCTTAAAAAGTGAATTTTATAAGCTAATTTCACCATTTCCCCCATCAGCTCTACCGTCTTAGGGCTGTCTTTGATGTAACCTGAATATAACAGATCATTATATTCATAGACTTGAATACAGACTTGAATAATGAAATATCATTTTCATCATCCTTCTATTGTACACATTGTAAGTTACCTGTTTTCCAGTTAAAGGCTAATTGTTTTTCATTCATGTAGATGTTAGCTGACTTCAAGTACACTATAACACTCCAAAATCTGAATTAAGCATGGCTGTCAGACCAGTCAGAAAAAATAATGACTAAGCAAGTATACACAATAAAACCTATTGTTATGTACTATTTCTAGGGAGTTACAGATACATTTCTGACCTACACATATTGATGAGCAAAGGGTAAGAAATTCTGTCTATAGAGAGCTTATTTTGAGATTTAATGTTAAGATTTTGCTAGCAGATGTTTGAAACCAATATATTTAATGAACTCTAAATTGAATTTATTTTAAATATGCAACATAAAAAGGAATACCAAAATTACATGTTTTCTTATATTATCTGGAAGATAACTTACACATATAAATCAGAATGTAATATGAATTTATGTGGCACTTCCAAAACAACATAGCTAATCCAATGAATTCAAGTTGACCTTATTTGTGAAGGTGTAAGAATCTGAAATAAACTTCCTTTTTTTAGCTCTGCAATCCCACCATTTTAACAGCATTGGCCTCTAAGGTCAGACAACTTCAGCGTTTTCTTAAAGGGTTACTTCATTTAAAGCATTATATTAAATGTGTTAAAAACATTCAGTTGTATTCTGTATCAAAGCTGGCTGTATTTGGAACCTTAATAAATGGCATCTTTTCATGTGGAGAGAAAGGAAGAAGGAAAGAGAGTTCTAAATTGTAAACTAACGGAGTGTAAAATTGTCATTATCTAAATCTGTTTGAGTGATAAAAGCCTTATCATCACCAGAAGTCCCTAGTTTTTGTATTATTCTGAAACTTCACATAAATCAAATTATATACACTGCTTTCTAAAAGATGCCTTAAAAACTAAGCTTTCATTTATGCAGGCCTGAAATATATGATTGTGCCTTCTCTTAATAAAACTGCTACAGTATACTGAATATCAACATTCTTTCTCTAAATACACAAAGATACAGGTAAGGAAAATTGATGTATATGTACACCTTTATATATAATATACATAATATATGTAATATGTATATATATGTATATAATTTAAATTTAAGTCAATAGCATAAAAACATGTCCTTGGACAATTAGAACAAAATTTATATCTAAAAGCATTGAGTCTTATAACATCTTTATTCAGTATCTGAAAATATTACTCTGTCTCATTAAATAGTTGCCTTCTTTTCTTAACACAACCAGTCCAGTCTTTTTATTATTATTATTTATTTATTTTATACCCAAGAACTCAGATTTTTTCAGAAGAAGCAGCAACTAATGAAATTTCAATAACTGGGTTAACCCATCAACTTGCATAAGATGCTTAAGAGAATGTAAAAAAACATTTTAAAAAATGTTTAAGGTTTCCTTCCAAACACTGCTGAGCCTCATCATTAGCTAGCAATAGACAACTAGTATTATTGCTTACCTATAATCTAAATTGACTGAACACACTTTAAATTGACACCAAATTTTAAATATGTACAAGACTAGACTTAAAAGTCAGGCAAGACTTACTTATACTCCCTCCCCTGAAAAGCCACATGAAGGCTACTGCACTGTAGATTTCAAGTCTCTAATTCTGGAAGCTCAATATCTCCTTAGAGGAACTCTTATCAAGGACAAGGTGGTAGAATATCAGAACTAAGCTAAAGACTCATGTGTCCCTGATGCTTTTGTCAAGTAGAATTTGATGACATTAACACATGTATAACAGGTCTGTTGAAATGACTGCTTTCTATAGTGCTTTATCATGAATATAGTTCTGTTCAATATTTTCATAAATCACTCATATAACACAATAAGGAATATGAATATTCAATTCCCAGACAACACAGAGCTTTGGACTATAAACACGCTCTAGGATAAACACAAAAATTAAAATTACCTTGACAAATTGCAGAACAGACCTAGAAAGTTGGAATGTTATTTATTAGAAATAGACACATTTAGGCAGAAATTATGCAAATGCATTGCTATACTTAGTGCAGGAATAATCAATCATCAAATGCAAAAATACAGGATTTCTCAGTGATTTCTGAACAGTTTACAGAGCTGTCTGAAGAGCTACATAGTTAGGAAGACATGTAAGATCATTGCTTAACTCCTTTTATGACTGGGTAGAACCAATGGAGTATTGGCCCCAGTTTTGGGGACTATCTTCACAACAAACACTAATGGAATCAATTTGCAATGGAAAAGATTTGGAATGTGAGAAAAGTATCAAGGATGGTGAAGTCAGTTTCCAAGAAGAGATTAGATAAAACTGTGATACACTTGATGACAGGTGTGTAATTAATCCTGCCCTTAGATGGCAAATGGATTATATTTCCTTCTTGAGCTCTATAGTTCTGACCCTGGGTAAAACTGAGATTGCTCCTGTCTCATAAATAAACACTGTAAGTAGCTTATTAGTTTAAAACTCCTATAGAACTCTACAGAGCTGAGCTAAATAAAATCTCCTGATATAGTCAAAAGTATTTGTGAATCATAGCCTAACTGTATAGGAGCAACCTTATTTTAAACCTAGTTTAAACATAGTTACTAGTTATTAGTAGGCTGGAATGTACTTGTGGCATACATGGCAGCAACTATGACAATATAATTGGACAAAAGTGACAGAGGAGTGTCATCTTTATGTTTAAGGCTACCTATCAGTTACAACTCACTAAATTCTGCTGTTAGTATAGGAGTACAGTTCTGGAGCTCAAACTGATTTCACACTTATTTTTTAATTCTTAATTTAGAAGGTTGTATCCACACCTCGATTAAAATAAAATGTTTGCAAACTAAGAGGTCAGGTAACCTGAAGTCCCATTTTCACATTACTACGCTAAGTTCTATTTTAAGGATATAACGACATTTCTAAACTATGATGGTCCACAAATATCTTTGAAAGCAAATTTCTCCAACCAAGAAAAGTATATTGGAAAAAAAAATATGTTTCAGTTCAAAAATACATGCTTAAGCTCTGAAAAATCTAATGCTGTTTTGTTGCTGTTGTTTGTTTGTTTGCTTGTTTGTTTTCTGTTACAGCATTCTCTACTGGCAGATAGCACTGCACACATTTTACTACCTGGAATTAAAGACTTAACTAGTATTCAGTTTCAGGTATTTTCAATTATTTATTTCTTCCATAAAAATTATTCTATCTACAACTAAACATGAAAAGATTTAAGAATTCAGAACCACTTACAAATTGAGAAAGAACTCAGAGAACTTGAATAAACATAAAAACAAAACAAAAAAAACACGATAATATCTAACTGTCTTTCGTATTTGCTTACATAGTTCATTTCACAGACAACATCACCATCACTTTACAGATTTGCCAACAGAGCAGATAGATAGATAGATAAGAATAGACAGGAATGACCATGAAGCCAATTTAATTGTTTGAAGTTCTAATGAAAATGTAATTCTGAACAAGGAACACATTTCAATGGAATTTAAAGACATGTGCTATTTACCAGAAAAGTCAAAACAACCAAGTTAATTTAAAATTATTTTTATAAGAGAAGTAATATTCTGGAAAATATTTATGGTATAAAACTGTAGAAATACAGGTTGCATTTTGAATCTTTGAATATTTGAAATTTTCAGGACAGTTAAAGGTTGTTTAATCAAGATTAAAACAAAGTACGCTTTTTTTGACACAGAACTGGCAACCATTTTATTTTCTCAAGAACGTATGTATTTCTTCTTTAATTAACACTTCTAAATAATATATTGTATCATTTTTTACAATGTTGCATGTCCAGCGTTAAAAAATGATTGTTACTGATAGCTGTTACCAAATCAGCAATCCTACTCATTTCTTCCCAATTCCATTTTCCCTTTTCCTCCTACACTCATGCTGCATAATATTGCCTCTTCATTTTTTCTGTCATTAGTCTGACCCTTCTGACATGTGATTCAGATCATTAGTGTGGGCAGAAAATCACTCACTACTATTTTTTGGTTTTGCCTGCTGTATTCGTTCAGTTTAGTAGGCTGAATTAATCCATGAAGTGGACAGATGAGTGCCAGAAACGGGGCAACTTAGTCCCAAAAATAATGTGCAGTTGAGAATACAAATATATGTAGTATTAATCAAATATAAATATGCAACCCAAACCATTCCCTGTCATTTATATGCATTTTTACAAGATACCTTGTGCTCACAGAAAGAAATGGCTATTCCAGTATTTATCTTGGTCCTGCGTAATTTGATTCCTCAAGGAACTCAATGGAGGAATATGAGGTTAGTCTTTCCCCTACTCTTTTTTATATGCACATGTGTATTTATGCAATTGTAAGCATTCTTCACTATAAATCAAAGCTGAAACTGTTGCTTGTGAAAATGAAATTGTACACTTGGCAGCTATAGAGCCAATAGGTCACCACCAATAGAAAAAATGTTAGAGAAGCCAAATCTCTATATTTGACTGCATTTTGCAATATTATTTTAATCTCACTTCATTGCTGTATACATGAACACGAATTTTTCTGTGCAAGAGGGGATGATAGCACAGATTAAATTTAAAATATTGTGCATACAGCTAAGTCACAGCTAGAGTTAACTGTTTCCAAACAGAGGCTTAACACAGCTATTATGTGAATGGTAGATCTACTTTTCCATATGTTGCGGTTTGATGCGGGGCTGGAAATTTGGTAAGAGATGAATCAACTCGTGTTCCAGATGATCCTCTAAGGTTATAGAGCCTGTGAGCAGCTGGACTCATCTCTTAATAGGGATACCAAATACTGTAGTAACTATAGGCCCAACTCTGGCAGTACCGGATCCACGAACAGTTGGTCGACCATAGATCCAATTGCCTTCCTAGGAGCGAATAGACTTCCCCAATAGCGCTATCAACTATAAGCTGGATTTTGGCAGTACTGGATTCACAGTCTGTCAACTGTAGGTCTAATCACCTTCCAAACAGCTAATCAAATTCTCAAATAGTGTGTTCAACTATAGGCCCGACTCTGCAGTATTGTATTCGATAACAGGCTGTCGACTGTAGGTCCGATTGCCTTCAAAACAAGTAGTCAAGCTCACAAACAGCATGATTTATTCAAATACAACATTTACAAAGCAGGTTTCAGATTTTATTACAGGAAATTCTCTGCCACAGTGTGGGGTTCTTAGCTAGTGCCTAGGGTACAAATGCACAATCATCACTCACCCAGAAGGTGGGAGAGGGCCCTCAGCCTTTAGGAGTCTCCTCAGGCAGTATCCCGACATGAGGGGAGGAAAGGGGTACAGCCTGTTGACTGATCCAGAGTTACAATGAAGTCTTCCCTCTCTCCTCTTCCTTCTCTCTTAGTTCCTCTTCCTCCATTGTTACCATCCCATTCTTGTCACCTAGATCTTACCATCCCATTCTTCCTTCCTATATCCCTCCTTAGTTCACCTTTTATATATTTTCTTTTGCGCTTAGGTGGAGCTTGGGTGACTCTAGTCATACTTACTTCCATTATTAAATATATATATTATATATATATATATATATATTTAAACATATATATTATATATAATATATATATATAAAAAAAGTCTCCTGAATTAATCGAAAATCTAGAGAGCATGCTCAGTGAGTAGTTGTTGCTTCTGGAATGGGGTTATGTATTGGTATTAGAATGAGATTAGAAGGAGGAGAAGCCTGAGCAAAGTTTATCGGAAGGGAATGACCTGCCACCATTGTTGGCCCAGCACCAGACATCACACTATGACGTGGCTCATCAGCTGTGTGGTACGACCAGGTTGCCACCTCTGCAGGGAGTACAACAGAGTTTGGCCATGGTGTCTTCACTCTGCTCCACCCTCCATTCACTCATCAGCTGCACGGCACCATCAGATTACCACCTTCACATGGAATCCAACAAAGTTTGGCTGTAGTGTCTCCATTCTGCTCCAGTCTGTGTTTACTCCTGTAAGTATGTGTTAGGAGGGCAGACTGTGTTGCCAAGGGAATCATGGAGAAGTAGATTCCGCACATACCAGCCATCCTGGAAGTGGTAACTGTCTCACCTCAAGCAAGCCTCTATAATGCTATAACTTCTGTTAGGCCCTAGATTTTCTCTAGGTTCCCCTCTTTCGAGTAATTCCTTTTTATGCCTTAGTGAGATTGACTGTATACATATACATCCTCTATGAGCATTATAGTGATTGGCTTTAAGAAGATGCCTGACAATTTCCAAGAACGGGTGTTTTCTTCTAAAATCAATCTATAGAATCAGTAAAACAATTAATTTGCATTAGTAGTCAATTTGTATAGACTATTATTTTTCTCTGTTTTACCTGTTCTTTTAAAACTATAATGTTTCATGTAATAGCTTACTTGGCGGGAAATAGAAGTAAATAGGATTCTGTCAACCTTTAAAAAAAATCAACAGCTAAACAGTTAGCTTCCATCAACTGAACTGTTTGGCAATTCCTTGTGCTGCAGTATTTCCATACATTCAGTAACAGTAATACCTGCAGTCACCCAGTTATTATACCAGTTACTGTCGGCAAATGTTTACTTTCAAAAATGTAACCAACAAAATTTGTTAAAATTATAGTATAGGATTTCTCTTTTCCTCTGATAAGCAGCATTTTTCATTTGCCTCTTTGCTTCTTAATCTTTTACAAGGTACAGCAGCAAACTTCTTGTACTATGCTCCTGTGTGCTTCTGTTTACACAAAACAGAAATAAAAAATATAGAATTTGAAATGTCACTATGAAAGAAACAAACGATGAGCCCATAAGTACCAATCTTTTCCTGAGAGAAAAAAGTCCACTTTTAACTAGTCTTATTTATATAGGTTTACTTAAAAGTACAAATTTATATAAAACTTTTCACTTCTATCAATTATCTCTTCATCTCTTTTGTCTTCTACATAGAAGGTGTCTCCTGTTGTTTCCTCCTTCTGGTCTTGGAGAGGCATTAGCTCTTAATTTGCATCTGTTATAAAAGTAGCTATCAGAAGTATACATACAAGCAATACACTGAAAAGATAAGTAAGTTTCTATAATTATTTAGTCTTTTATCCTAATTTGTTTCACCTTTAAAAATGATTCTCTTATTGTCCTGCAGCTACTTTGAGTTCTTCAGTGCTAATTATTTGTTCAGTATCTCTTGCTTTATTATGGATTGTTCTTGTTCGAGACATAAGCAAAACTGAATAGCTCCAGGGATTACAGAACAAAATGAAACATGGCATGACAGATATAAACTTATCCACACATTCTTAAAAAACAAAAATCAAAACCAAAACAAAACAAAAAAGCCCCACACACTTTTGGAAAATGTATTCACAATTCAGTGACATTAAGGCTATCAAAACATCAACTGAAAAGAGAGTGAATGCAATATCCAATAACTTTTTTCAATAATAAAAGTTATAAAGAAAGATAATGTTGACGGGAAACCATTTTAGAAAATAATGCTTTCCTTTGCAAGCTGAGTGTTATATTTATGTATTTCTCTCTTCATTGACTGCAGTTTCCTGCCTATATAACTGAACTTAATTTCTCAGTGACAAAAGCACTCTGCTGATCGCTGCATCTCAAGCCGGCTTTCAAAACAGACTAGCTATTTTGCAGATGCCAGAAGAGCAAAATATAAAATAGTTATTTTTCTTGTAATTACAATAAAAATAACTGTTTTTCTGTTTATTCAACATCCAGGATATTTCTTCATCATTATGGAAAACTATTTATTTAAAATTCTTGACCTATTTCTCTTTCATACTTTAGGTGAGATCCTGGTAAAATCAATAGTGTTCTTCACCTCTTAGTCTCTTTTTACTAGTAACCATTATTCCCAGAAATCTATGTCACCCTACTAATTATTAAACATGGGTATCCCTAAGTTCACATGTAATGGTGTTCTAATGCAATAAAGTCCCTACAGTCTCAAGATAAAGTCTCAACTAGACTAATATTAAAAGAGATAACAGAGTTTGTCTCCTCTATCTTCCTCAAGCAAGTCTAGTAAGCTTGTTCCATGATACAAGATCTAAGATAGCAAGTGATAAACTTCAAGTTTTTAAGTAAGCTGCCTAAGATTTAGAAATCACGGAATTATCACTATCAGAATTTTATGAAGTGAGATATGACATGAGATCCTAGCCTCAGAGTAATTCAGATTTTCCATTTGTTCTGATGTAGTTTTTCACTAGTGGTTCCTATAATATATCATAATTAACAATCATTTCACTATAGAGTGGAATCTGGGTGGACCTTGTGAAATATAAAAGCATTTAGAAATAAAGAAATCATATGACTTCTTTCTAAAATCATATGATTTTTGAAATCATAAAGAAATTCAGCTTGGAGGACTGCATTTGAAACCAAATTGTAGTCATTAATTGTAGCAGATTCCTTCCAAGCTTTATACCTGAAGCAGATGGAAGCAGATTGCATGAGGAGATCAACCCTTTCAAATTACAATAGTTTATGATGCTCATCTGCATTTTAATCAGATATAAAGGATTTATTCCTGAAATACATCATGGAAGACTATTTCCACCTCCTGGAAATGCACCAGAGAGTTTATAGCCAATCAAGCAAAATATGTTGCACATTTTCACTTTGTATATAGTTCTCTCTAGAGTATCCAATATTAAATGGATATAGGTGTCAGTGATTTTATTAACAACTATATATAATCCTGTCAAAATAGGTACCAGAAAACAATTTTTCATGCCAAATCCACTTTATTATGGATTTAATTCCTAGGCTCAACAAAAAGATGAATTTCTGATCTCATCACATAATGTTGTTTTATCCAAAATGTGGTGCAATACAATGCCAGGAGATAAAGCAAATCATGTGCAGTCAGACACTAGGAAAACTGTGTGATATCAGGGTATAGAGAATGTAGACATATATTGTCATATTTACTCCTCTAATAGCAGAGGACATGAATTGGAATTAGTTCTTTCATGCACAAAGATGGAATAGCAAAACTCAAACTAATGGTAAATCAAGAATAAATGATATAGTAACAGTAAATCAAGAATAAAAGAAATTCAATGGCCTAGAAACCTTTATACCAAACAGCATGATAGCTAATTGATAAGAGTGATTTTATAAGTCAACTATAGAGAAAACAAATTTAACTAAAGAAATATTAAGAAACTATTTGCAAATCACATACATTGAACAATGAGCTGGTATTAATGATCAGTACAGATTTTGCATAAAGAGTACAAGATAGAGACATGTCTCCTTCACTTCATAAATTTATACCTGTCTTACTACAGGCTTTAATACTGCTGATTATTATTAGTAGTAACATTAAATAAATGTTTGAATCTTAACTAGTACTTACAATTTCTTTACAGAGTAAATTATATTTCAAATTTTGAGTGTTTATGACTTTATCTGGAACATAATGGCCATTATGACACAAGAATATTACTAGTTCTGGATTACATACTGAGTTTTGACTTGGGGCTACTAGTATGTGCAATGAAATTAATACAACGGAATAATGCAACTAATAATTGATAATTATCAGGAAGTAAAAATACAACACTGTAAAATTGGATCGGTCCTTTTAATGTTTCAAATAGTTTGATAAAGTAGAGGTGATGTATTTTTTTCTCCAAGGACTACCAAGGTCGACTTCTTGATTTGCACACTAACCTTAGTACAGTTAGTGCTTTTGTTATGATTTGAGACTTTTGTTATTATGACTTTTACTCTGCTTATGAGGGCTGTTTGGTCACATTCCTTCACTATTCAGCGTAAGTATAAATGTTCTTTCCGCAAAGCATATCAAAATAGTATTATTTTTTAATATTGATACCTGATATGAAGACTAAGTGAATATATTAATTTCTGTCCTGAGTTATCCAGTTATCCAAAAATTATCCAAGTTTTGTCTTTGATTGTTTAAATGCACCTTATTTCCAAAGTTTATTCTCCAGGTCTATACATTTTCATAATGTTGACTACCTTTTCTTATTCTAACCTATTGTGTAAATTTAATAGCAGGATATTGCTATATCGGAAAAGGGAACACACAAATGACACTTTTACAGCTTTTACATCATGACAACAGAGTATTCAAAAAAGTTTTCAATTGACTTTACCAGTGTTATGAGTTGAAATTAAATTTTCTGTTTTAATACGGAAGAGAATTGGTATGAGAGATTTAGTCAGATAGGGTATGAGGCTGAGCCTGGAAGAGAAGTTAACAGGAAAGCAGAGAGTAAAACATATCTCCATATCTCCAATATCACTGTGTGCTAGAGGAAAAAGTCATTCAAGCAAGATTTTGTTATTAATGGTATGGCAGAGTTAATCTAAACAAAAATAGCAGATGGAGAGTGTGCATAATGTTGATAGAGCATTTCAGGAAAAATATATATTTGTTTCAGAATAATCTGATAAAATCCTACATAAATAACAGCTGATAGTTTAGAAAAATGTATTAAAAAAAAACATTTCCTAGTTGATGAGTCACTCAACATTTTTCACATAATCAAGGGAGCTGCTTCTATCAGGAGGAATGGGAGATTCTGTTCAAAGGTGAGAAATGTTTGAAGTGTTTTCAAACACATACACACACACACTAGAGAGAAGGCCTCTTAAGTAAACAATACTTATAAAACACTCTATATGGCTACCCCTGAAAATCCCTCTCATTTTCTCATCAGAAACAAAAATGGCGATTTTTAGACTACTCATGAACTTTCTTTCTGAGGCAGTATGTCACCTGTAAATATATAAAGAACGGAAAGTGACTTCCTCAATGATAAAAGAAAGGTTGATATATGTGATATTAATTTAATTTCTCTTGATTTTTATTAATGCTTTAAAGTAAGTATTTTGCATAATATATCAAGTGTAAAAAACTGATTACATAGGTATTATTTCCCTACTTTATGATCTTTTAACTGACGTATTGACTTAAAAAATCATATCCAGTATCATATAAGACCTGACCAAGACCTGAAATGACATCTTTGCCAGATTTATTTTAAACTTTGCATTTCATTTGGTTAATTATATGAATGTTGTATTCTTTGCTCACTACTTTAAAAAAACAAACAAACAAAAAACTGTCAAAGAGCTATACTCTCCTGTTTATATATTCACAGACAAAGCAGGTTTTTTGAGTTATAAAGCACTCCACCTTTCATTTGCTTTCCTGTCACATCTAAAACATTTCAAAATCCAAATTCTTGTTCTAATCATCCTAAGGCATAACAAGAAAATCTGTTCAAAATTCAGCTTTTCTGTTTCCTTTCTGTATTTTTCTTTTCTTTTTTTCCTTTTTTTTAATGATAACTTAAGAACTACCACAAACACAAATTCAACAGAGTAAAGCAGATTCCAAAGAACTTTTCTCCACATCAACATCCAGTGGTTTAATATGTAATATTAATAATAATATCCACTAAATATGGAGATTTTGTTTTTTTTTCAAAAAGTGATTTGCTTCAATGATTAAAACTCCACTTACCTTGTAATCTAGTTGTTGCCAGAAAGGCTGGATTGATGTGTCAAGGCTGCACAATGAAACATATGCTAGAGCTGCTTCCCTAATAAAATCTGCAGAGAAAAATGAAATCCATATAAATTTTCTCTGTAAGATTTCCCTTCTTTTTACTGAGAAATTCACCTTTAACATATCATTTTATTGTGTACAAAACAGGTAAACCTGGTCAAGTAAACAGTCTCTTTCTTACTGCTACCAAAAATTATATACATGTTATAAGTAAATAATGTGGAGAAAAACATTTAAAATAATAAATGGGAAACATATTCCAGAGGAGAGACTGAAGAAATTATATTCCTTTATATTTATATTTGCATTTGCACATCTATCAAAAACATATAAATATGCATAAATATATAATATTTACATTCCCATGTGATTATCCTGTGATTATCCTCAATTTTTTCCAAAATTGCAGATAAGTAGTATTATCCATATAAGTTGCTTCTATCTTTTTTAGCAAATCATAAATTTCTTGTATCTTTCATAGCAAATTGCCTTTTTTTTTTTCCCTTTCTATTTTGTTTCTACAACATGAAGTATCATTTGGGGACAAAAATAATTCTCTATAGCAAAAGCCTCATCTGTTAAGGAACCAGGAGGTTATAGGGTAAGTTGTTCTTTATTGTTTTGACTGTAAGTAGTTGCCTTTACACTATGATTTGGTGCCTGAAGCAAAAATGAATCATGTAAGCACACTGCTACAGATATTGCTATATAGATCCCATGATGCATCATAGTCTTCCCTATAATAAAACTGTTTGGTACACTGCACAGTTTGAAAACTATCTTGGACATAAGGCTTCAGAGGAAAATGGGATCATAAGGCTTTAAGATGTCATCCATCTGTTGACAGCTCTTCACTCAGAATATGTATTTATTTTCTATGAGCTCAACTCAAGCAAAAACTTTCAGCAAGCTGAAATATTACAACCCAGGATGATCCCAGATGATATGATACACTTAATTTTTATTTTCCTATTGGAACTCTTTATGCTGTTGAAGAGATATTTTCAATGGACAAAAAAACAGATTTGCAAGTTCATATCAAAATATATTTTTTTTAAATAGAAATGTTTAAGGAAAAATCACTTTAACTTATTTTTAAAAACACTTCTGTGAGCCACAAACTTCTTAGCCAATCAGCAAACAAAATCCGTGAGCCGATGATGTAACAAAATTCACTCCAAACTGGAGTAGATATCTTTAATAGACAAAAATCTTCTTTTATTTCTTCTGTGGGGTCAGTTATGGAAGTTCTTTGTCCTGACTTGCTTACTAAACCTTTTTTGAACAGCACTTTACTATTGGCATTTCACAAAGCCAGTTAGATTTCTTCAGTTCAAGTCACTCACTAAGAATGCAGAGTATCACTCCTCAAGAAGCAAACAACAGTCCTAGGTGGCATGTTACAGTCTCAGACATCAAAATCTCTACAGTTTTCTTGCCAAAGTATATAACACAGGCGAAGCTCACTGGGTAATAAAGTTAACACAATGTTTTATTAGCAAATCAATATTTTTATGTTCAAATAATAAGTACAAGAAAGATAGAACTAGTGAAAGAATAAGGCTAATGACAAGAGACTATTCAAGTACCACTGTTAATCCAAATTTAGTCATAAAAATAAATATTCCTCCTAAAAAAACAAAAGATATTAAGTTCAAAATTTAGGAATTTGCAAAAAAAAACCCAAGGACTGTGCCCAGACTAAAATTACATTAAAACCAGAATTTGTCATATTCTTGCATGTTTTTAGATCTTTCTCTCTCTCTCTGCATGTATTGTATTTATGTATGTATAAATATATATGTATGTATGAGTGTGTACATATATATATTTATGTATGTATGGGTATATATATATAAAGACCAAGGTAGGCAAATTGTCTATGTGCCTCTTTCACTTCTCAAACTCAGAGGAAAATAAACAAATCTATGTAGTTTGGAATAGAGTATGAATCTCTCACTGACATAATTTAGACATTGACTTTTTAAGACGCTTAAGAAAAAAAAGGGTATTATATGTTTACATTCTTCACTATTTATAATATACACAAAACAGAAAAGGTTCAAAATAATATCTTGAAGGAAATCAGAAATTTTAACTGAGACAGTCTGAACACTATGTTTTGACAGCTATTACGCTGTCCAAACGTAAATTACCCTACCACTTTCCTGTGTTTTTAGTAATTGGATATTGTGAGGAAAGACTGAGTAAAAGTAAAGTCAGATAATATATTAAGGAAAAGTCTGGGAATACCTTTATCCAGATGTACATGCTGATTCGGGTTGTTTTACTGAGTCTCAGGAAAGCAAACACAAGCAAACTCTGATGCAAAAAACCTGAAGGTATGAAGCACAGCCTCTGATCAAGTGAATTTATGAGATGGTTTTATTGCTGTGATAGTACAACAGCTAGAGTTGTACTGTTTACCAGTCAGTGACAGACTGCAAATAATGCAATCTTGAGAAGTAAGAAGGTGCAGCACACGTGCAAGAGGAAACCAGCCAGAATGGAAACATCAAAACTGCCTCTGAACAATAGCTGGCAGGACAAGGCAGAGTGTACAGAAAGGGTTTTATTCTGCCATAAAACAGGCAAGTTTGAGGATTCACCACCTACCTGGCTGTATGCTCTTAGTTTATTAATTTAGTTTATTAACTTAGTTTATTAACTTAGTTTATTAATTTCTTAGTTTATTAACATCTGCCTTTTAATATAAAATTTGGAAAAGTCCAGTTATTCAATACGCAGGGATAATCTAAGAATGGGGTACTTGTTAATCTTCAGTTGTTATTTGGAGTTTAGCAAGGAAATTTGAGAAGAGGGATTGCTCGCAATAATGTGTGCACATTACACGGGCTTTTGTTGCTGTTGCTGCTATCACTGAACCTCTGCTCATCTGGAGACCACTATACATGATTGCCAGCCACCTGGTTCAGAAATATATAGGCATATGGCACAATTATTAATACTGACCCCAAAGCTACTGCAGTAAACACATTCCAAGTTTGAAAAGCCATGTGGTAAATATTCATTTAACAAATGTAAATAAATGTGTTCTGCCATAAATGCATTTCTATAAATACAAATGCTTTCATTCTCAAAGCAAAACTTTGAATGCCAAATGTTCATCACAGTTTTGTGAATTAAGCATGCTCAAGCTATGGCTTTTATGTTACTCCATTAAATTTAAATGAAAAAGGAGAGTGGTAAAATATATATACATAACAATTTTAGGAATAAATCTGATCCATATTTACATACACAATGCGAGTAACATCTGAATTTGCAAACAATTTGCAAATACAAACAGAACTCTTCTTTTTAAACAAGTTAAAATTGATGAGAATGAGCTTAGCAACAAAATGGTAGAGATCATAAATTTGAAAGAATCACCAGAAAAGAAATAAGAAAAAACCACAAAACCTGACAGTAAACTTAAAAAAGGCAATAATTTTTTTAATTAGCAATAAAAAAAAAGTTGGAATCAAAAAAAATCCTTATACCATCAAACATTTTACTCCTTTTAGGGTTCCTGCTGTCCTCTTCATATCTGCCTCTGTAGTATTCACACTGCTCTTTGGAGCTTGGTATATCAACTCTCAACTGCTTCATACTTATTCCATTCACAAATTTTATTCCAGATTTTTCAGCCAGTGCATGACTCAGTATTTTAAAGATAAGAGTTCTCCAAAGTAAACAAAATAAAAATGCTTTGGACCTCTGAAAAGTCAGATTTAACCATTAAAAACTATACTATTATAAGATACAGGTCTTCATATAAGGTAATCAAATCCTTCAAAGATAAGCTTTCCTTATAGTAACAAAAAAAGGACAATATTTTTTGGACTTATGTTTCTAGATGAATTAAAAATACTTTAAATGAAATTTATTGTTTCAATTACATAGCTCAAAAGAATTAATTAATAAAATGAAAACAATTTTCAAAAGCAAAATATTGCCCAAAAGTCATGTTTTCTTGTGAAAAGATTCATTACTAATTTTTGAATCACTGTTATTATCATGGCACAATCAAATCTACTTGCTGTTAAGAAAAAACCCTATAGTTAATATTCTCCATATTGAAGTCCATGTCTCATAATGTTCTTACATACTGTAATGTAATACACACTGTAAAAACTAAGTGAATGAGATGTTTTCAAGTGAATCAAATATTACTTAGTGAGGTTCATAGTTAGGTAGATACACAAGCCCAATTAATTTGCAGCATACCTAGTGTTCAAGCCTCAACAACACTTGTATTAGTATTCTTTTTTTTTAATTTATTTAGTTAAGGACATAAAATATCAGATAATATAATACAGGAAAACAAACAAACAAACCAAACCAAAACAAACAAAACAAAACAAAAAACATGCATTTGTTTTTATTCCTCCCGACAGTAAATTAGAAAAGAAAAAAAATTCACTTTCTTTCTGTATTTCTCCGCATCAGCTCTGACAGCAAACTACATTTTTAATGACAGATTCTAATGCACATTCGTGTTCTAATAGATGGAGAAAAAAATAGAAATAATTTGAATTGAAACCACACTTGACAATTAGATGAGCTTAAGCAAATAGGTTATTGCAAATGAATTTCCTATGAGAGAAGAAAGCTGAAGAAGTGAGATGAGTTGAAAAGCTGATTTTACGGGCCTAAACATGGAAAAAAACACATTGCTAACATTGCAGTGTTTACCTTCATTTTTTAATTTCATTTGCTTTCAAGTCAACTGAATAAAGGTTGTACAGGTGGAACAGCTTGTAAAGCTAGTACTGCTTCCCCACAAACTTTCCTCCAAGCAAGACCTCAGATCTCTGGGTCTCTAGATGTGCAGCAAGGCACCAGGTGGCTGATGAAGAATTCTGCAAAGTGCTTTCCTTAACCCAATTACTTCCCAAAAGTTTTTAGATAAATCCTTCAAAGATGAAGCCCTGACAAGTTAAAAACTATGTCATCGCAATTACCTTATTTTAATTTAAATTTGATCTGCATGGGCTAATATGTTTTGGTAAATGCCAAGAGAGTAGGTTTTTTTTTTTTGTAAAACTGTAATTTTTACAAAATTTGCAAAATTTGCAAATTGTTCCTGACAGACAAATGGTTTTGTGGGACCTAAAAAGAAATTCTCAAGCCCTCTTCCAACTCCAGACAGTATCCAATTCTTTAGTAATATCTACATTATTATTTATTGGGTTCATTCTTCCATGCTTCCCTTTGGAACCAGAACAAATGCCCAGCACAGAGTTTACCCAAACATATAAAATGGCAATTCTCTTTTTAAAAATAAAAGAGTGTAAAGAGAAAACACTTTCTAAATTACTACCACAAATAAAAATGTTTCATGTACACTTATAAATTATCTTTGTTGTTCTATGCTGGACTCTTTGTAGGAGATCCACATCCCTCTTACACTGTGGAGCCCAGAACTGCACCCAGTACTCCAGGTACGGCCTCACCAGAGCTGAGCAGAGAGGCAGCTCTCGTCCTGCTGGCAACGCTCCTCCTGATGCAGGCCAGAATCCCATTGGTCTTCTTGGGCACGAAGGCACACTGCTGCCTCATGGTTAACTTCTTAATTTTAACCATAGAAGAGACAGAAAAAGAGACATTGACATTTCTCGTATTTTGGTACGAGATGATTAAGGGACTGGAGCATTTCTCTTATGAGGAAAGACTAAGCGAGCTGAGCCTGTTTAGCCTGGAGAAGATTGAGGGAGGATCTTACAAACAGTACAAATATCTGAGGGGAGAATGTAAACAGGATGGGGCCAATCTCTTCTCGCCGGTGGCCAGGGACAGAAGAAGGGGTAATGGGTACAAGTTTCATCTCCATATGAAGAAGAACTTTATTGTGAGGGTGACAGAGTGCTGGACCAGCGCTGGAACAGGCTGCCCGGAGACATTGCAGAGTCTCCCTTTGAGATCTTCAAAACCTTCCTGGTTGTGACGCTGCACAACGTGCTCTAGGTATCTCTGCTGGAGCAGGGGGATTGGGCTAGATGATCTCTAGAGGTTCCTTCCAACCTTCTGAGATTCTGTGTATGTGTGTTCATACGTAAGTAATACTATGTACGGGTATGTATGAAATATGTAATATCAGAGTACAATTTGGAGGAGCAGTATTTTTCAAAATTAATATCAATTTAATTATCAAGAAAACACCATCCTGGAATATACCTGTTTTGTCATCAAACTGCATTAACTGAAAAGAAGCGTAAAGTCCTATATTTTACTCTTAATTTTTTAATGTTTAGTTTATATTGCTACTCTATTTCTCACTAATATAACTGCCTAACTTTATTTATGTCAGCAAAAAATAATGCACGCTAATAAGCCCATTATATGCTCATTAACTTCAGGCTTATAAGAAAAAAATCTGTATCAGTTATCTTTCATCATTTTTCTCCCCCACACATTTTCTTTCTTTTTATTCTTCCTGAAGGCACAGTTTGAAAGATTAGAGACAACATAAGTACTTTATTCTTTTGCTATCCAACCTCTAGTCCCTACCATCCTTTTCTTCAGCCACCTGCCCTCCCAAATTGATTACAGCTCAGCTTAATCTTCTGTGTTCATTCAGTATTTCTTCTATTTCATGAGAACTTCTCAGCCACAATATTTTCACACAATATTTAACATTGTATTCCTAATGTACCCATGACTTTATTGTCCCCATTGTGAAGGATTTTTCAGTTTTGGCTACTCAGTTTTCTTTGTAATTTGAGCACCAGTTTCATTCTAAATGAAATGTTTTCCCCGAGAGGTTATATTCAACCTGCTTGCAAACTGCTCGCAAACAGAATTAGTGACAAAATTCCTTCTCTGTGAATCCCTTACAAATTATCTACAGCTCTTCCTATCACATCATAGCCCAACGAATCTTGAAGATATATATTCATACACCAAAATACCAATCTGTCTGGTTCTCATTACCTTATCTAAAATGTATGAAACTGTGTGGTTCACCAAATCACAAGGATTGCTTCAAGTTCTCTGAATTGCTCATAAGGTGCTGTAATAATGATACTTTTGAATGTCTAAACCTCTTGTGCACCCCAAAATACATGTCTCTTTTTTTTCCTTTTTGTGTTCAAGATAGAGTGGTTTAGAGAATCAGTGCCATCTTATCTCCTTCCATAATGAACTTCCTCTTTCAGACTGATGTGCTTGAGTTCCCTACATTTCATGAACAACTAATCCATACTGAGCACTAGAGTGCTGCATTATTTATCTGCTTGTGTCCTCTTTATATCATATTACCTTTACATGCTAAGATTTCATCCTATAATTCAGCTGAGTTCAGTGTTATCTTTATTCCTAAGCATTTCTACAGTACCAGCTCTCTAAATGATATATAATGTAAAACCTTCCTTAATGGGTCCCAGAGAGCATGGTTGATAAAAGGTATTCATTTATCAAAAGCCCTACTTCAGCCATCAACATATTCATCTGAATTGATACTTTTTTTTTATGCAGAGGCTCTCAGGTGCTCAAGACACACATTACAGATGCATTGCTGAATGACAGCTGAGAAAGAAAGAAAAAGGTCATCCGTCATTAATTGGTTGTCCATGTCACATCAGCAGTGCTAACATATCCTACACCAAACTGATTGCCAGGTAGCAAAAGTGAAACATTTCTGTACAGTTTGCACTCTGGACTGGATATATTGGATCATAAGATTATACTGTAACTATGATCTGTGAAGGCATGTGATAAAACATTCACCTCCATATCCACAAGGAGCATGGAGAGGCATTAGCATGTGGGGCAACCCAAGTGATACCCTGGCCTGGCTCTTCTCAGACCCCTCACAAGAGTGCTCAGCCCATCAAGGGCTCTTTTCCACAAGCACAGAAGACCGCACAGGCATTGGAAGGGAACCCAGCTGACCACCTAAGAGAAGGGACGGGTCACCTGGGTTTTCCCAAGGCCATCCTGAGAAACACCATCAGACCCACAGCCTCTGCAGGACACCCAGCACAGTGAGGTAACGGGAGCAGCTCCTCAGAGCACCGTTTGGGCTGTGGGGGAGCAAGGCGGTCACTGCCTGAGGGTGCAGGACACGTTGCAGGATGCTGCCTGGTGAAAAGCACTTTGCAGTTATACAACATTTTGGCATTGCATAGTCTGTCCTATCTTGTTTTTAAATTATCTTTTAAGTGTCTCCCTGGGTGAGGGACTCCCTCTCCTGAGTGCGTATGGACATCTGAGGGCCAGCAGGTCGATGGCACTATGGGATAGGGGGCCCGTGTTCCTGTGATGTTGCAGGTGGAGCGCGCAAGGGGTCTGCAAGGGAGACTGCGATCGCGAGCAGACATTAAGAAGGCAGTTGTACCAGCAAGCAAGTAGGTGGGGTGTGGGTCTCTTAAGTGCAAGATCACAGTGGAGCTGGCTATGGGACAAACCAGGGAGTTTGGGTCGAAAGCTGGAGAGATCATGGGGTCAGACGGTCAACTGAAACCTGTTTGTTAGCAGTATCTGGTATATCTGTGCACGTGTTTCTAAGGTTGATGCACCTGGACGGGCAGGGATCCAGGACCAGTTACCGTAATGGGACATGTACCTAACATGGTTCTATAAAGAAAAGTTGAAAATCAAGCAGGAAAAAAAATGACATGTATAGAAAATATATTTTTTCCAGTTTACCTACAAGGCTTTTGAAAATTTTAATATTTACCTTGAAAGAACATCCTAGAATCTGACTGAAAACAGAGGACCTCAGGATTAATGGTAACTAAATTAGGTAATGAGATAGCGTTCGATATAAGTAGGTTTGAAAAAGAAAATCATTAACTGCAGCAACGAAGAGCTGAATCGGATGATAAATAAGGTTCTTCCAGTGTTACTTTTATAACATACGTGCTAACTACCTTGACCTGTTTTGTAAGCATGTCTTCACTGGCCTATTTTCACACTAGACAAAACCAAAACTTGTGATTTTGTAAGCAGTTTTTATTTCTTCATGATATCTCGTTGTAGAAGTGTCAGTAAACTGTCACTGACAACTCTTCTTCTTTTATAAAGACAATTTTCTAAAGCAACAAAGTTCATTTCTTTTCCCCTAATAAACTTGTCTTTGCCTCTCTGAATAGGTAGTGACTCAAGCTCCCACTACTCTCTGTAGCTAAGGAGCTTGAGAATTGCATCCTGTTGAGGTCAATGCTGTATTTTCATATCTCCCACCTTAGTAGATTTAACCACAGTTTGAATCATCAGGTAGATATAAGAAATGTCCATATTCCAAGTATTTTAAAATGGGTCAGGATCACCTATCTTACAATCAAATCAAGAAAAACACACAAGATCACAAGGCATAGAAAGAAACATCTACACCGAGAAATCTTAGAAGTAATGTCATTGAAGGATAAATTTAATTTCAGGATGTTTAAAGACTTTAAAAGACTATTTATTGAAATCTCTAAAGTGCTAATCATTATAGAACTTTTCATTTTGAAGTTCTTCATGCTATTGTAACTCAGAGTACTAGTGAATGAACACTGCTGAGAAAAGGAAGTAATAAAATTGCCTAAATCTTGCTCAACATTCAAAGTCTTTCAAGCCTACTGCAACTAAACTTAAAATAAAAAATACACATAAGAAAATAAGTAAATCAATAACTTTAGAAATGTATTAAGTGAGAAAACAATATGCAATTTTAAGGTCTAATTCTGTTCCTGATTCAATATGTTTAACAGATACACTTCCTGGATTAAATTTAATCCCTGTACACTCTCAGATGGGGAAGTAATTTCATCAGATAACTTATGTTACTTAGGATGGAATTTCCCATAAAACAGGTCTAAGAAAAGACATAAATATAGTGCCACATTTTAAGGGAAAAACAAGTAACCACAAAAGCTAAGAAGTTTTAAAAGAAGAGAGAGACACTTTAAGGGAGTTGGTACAATTTTGCTGTTGGCATAACTAATTCAACTGAAAGAAGATAGGGAAGATGCTTCAGATAATATATTCAATGTAAGGGAAAATTAAGGTCAGGATGTTCTAGGGCCGTAGGGTAAAACTTGAGATCATATTTCCTAAGTTACTGAGGACTCTGGAAAGGTTTTAGATCTGGGGCATGGAATTAAAAAGCCTACTTATGATACATTTCTTCAGTGAAATGAAAATAAAAATAAAACAAACAAACTCTCACAATTCTTCCCTACCCAAGCACTTGCTAAAGAAAGGCATTCCCACACTTTAGATAACATAGTTGAATTTTTCTGTCTTTAATTATTTGTATTTTATATTAAATAACATTAAATGTATTTATTAGAGTTCGTTTGGATTAAGAACAGAATAAAGACAAAGCTAACAGCATAAGATTAAATGGTCTGCCTCCTCAGTGTTTTGAATTTCAGATTTTCACCTTGATTCCAACATATTTGAGAATAATAAATGCATATGCCTAAGCCCTGCCAGCAAAGCTCAGTGCTACAGTCATTTGCAGTTTCTGTGAAAACACATCTTGTCTTATAGTTGAAATTATGCTAGCTTAAGTGGATTACATATTGAGGTTCCTGCCCTATATTCACTTAGTCCTTACTAATGAGAATTTTGCTTGAATGGTGCTCTTACCTACATATTTTTATGAATATCTGTGACCTTGCCATAATAATATACTTCATTAATACGTTTGATTAAGATCTCCCCTAGGTGTCTAGTGATATCATAAAGTATTGTCACACAACTGGCTTCAGGACAAATATAGAGCATCTTCAGCTATATAGATTTACAGTACCTCATTTATTTTAGTCAACTAAATCATACTTTCTTTATGCTCTACAACCACTGAATAGCTGAGTTTAACAGGCTTATAGCAAGTAGCTGTGTATACAGTTAAAACTTCATGTTTGGAGAGTCAGATAAAATGTTTTAATATATGTCTACTGTTGCTCATGATTATATAATATTATAGCTGTCTCATGATAAGATATCTAATGCAGCACACAGCAAAGCAGGGAACATCACATACTCCTTATGCACACTTGAAAACTTCAGAAGAATATCCACAGTATCTTTCCTTCTGGACTTGTAAAAAACAAGTCAATAAAATGACACTTAGGCCATCAAAACTATAAATATACAGGGCTTTTGCCCCTCATTGAGTTATTTGAAGAGATTTATTCATATAAGGATCTTCATATAAGGAATTTTAAAAATCCTTAGAAGAAATTCAGTCATGCATACTTGACATGCTGCTTGTTATCCAGCAACAAGTAAACAGGATGCTTTATGCATAAACATTAGCATATAATGAAACTAGGTCCCTAAAATAGGATGCTGCAAAGCTTCCATTAGCCTAGAAATCTATACCATAGTATAATCAAATGTATAAACAAAACATTAAGCAGTTATTTCTGTAACATTAATTACAGGCCACAGATGATTTAGCAAAACAGAAATAAAATAAAAGATTAAATAATTCCATGCCATTCAGTAAATCTTAAACAAATCACACAGGATGTGATAGAAAGAACCAGGAAGAGAGAGACATTACAAGCAAACAGTGATGCCAGACCAGAACTGGGTTCAGTGGCATTTCTGGGAGAAGTAAAAGAGCAATCACCAGTAATGATGTCAAGTTGTAAAAGAACAGAGGTCTTGTATCTTGACTCCTAAATATTTTCTCAGAATTATTTCAAAATTCTAATTAAATTTTCATCACACACATTTACTCATAGTCTTTTGCAAATGCTCAGGATTTCATACTCTGAACAATATCAAAAGTCTTCCTGGTTTTGAAAGTGCAATAGTACATACTGGATAAGCATAACTTCTTGTCTGCTAACCACATAGATTACCTCAATTTTCACTAGGTCTCGCAAAACTACAACCCAAACAGTTTATATTGTTCACATTTTTATGTTGCTGGAAATACTATGTATTTTAAAATATTTAAAATCACTCTAGCAATAAGAAAGACAAAAACTATTTCAAAGGTCATTTTAATGTGTTTTTTTTTTAATGCCAAAATAGAAAGAATTGAAGGCTTGACTCAAGTAATATAATTATAAATATACATATATACTTGAAAATTGCACATATGCACAGACTTTTATTCAAAAAGAAATGAATTGGGAAAGCAAGCTAAAAAAGTTGAGTCTTCTCCAACACAAAATACAGATGCAAGTTTTTCCTAGCAAAAACTGTTTCTATAAACAATTTCCCAATCCTATGTTTATCATGTCAAAACTCTGAGGCTTCATAGACCTAAATCCAAGGAGTAACCCTTAGGCTAGCTTCACATCTGTACTTGGTATCTCCTATATCGATCTCTTTTCTTATATGCTGATTTTTTAGATGTAACTCTCCCCAATGTTATTTTAAGTCAGCAGTGAACTTATTCTTAATGCAAGTCAGATGTACAGATTCCCAGAATACACCCACAACCTGCTACTTTGTTTTCTGATTTATTTTTCATTATTGTATCACACAAGGATGACGTATGGGCCATCCATACTCTTAATTAAAAATATTTTAAAATGAAAGTGGTTAAAAAATAAAAAAGATTTTTTCATATGAAAAAGAAACAAAAATGTAGTGAAGACTTGCTTACTTCAACCATGATACTGCCCATCTAAACCAACAACTGCAATTCCTGATATGATACATACTGTGGCTTTGGTCTGGTAGGCAGAAAGCATGTTACCAGCACCTCAGTTATGCTGGAAAGACATGGGTCAGAAATGGGAAAAGAGCTGCTGGTTTTTCTTCCGTTGGTAATCTTGTGCTTCCTGAAAAAAGTTATTACACATAAAATCACAGAATAGTTAAGGTTGGAAGGGACCACTAGAGATCATCTAGCCCAAACCCCCTGCACACGCAGGGACACCCAGAGCACGTGGCACAGGACGGCATCCAGGCGGGTTTGGAAGATCTTCAGAGAAGGAGATGCCACAACCTCTCTGGGCAGCCTGTTCCAGGGCTCTGTCATCCTCACAGGAAAGAAGTTCTTCCTCACATGGAGGTGGAACTTCCTATGTTTCAATTTGTACCCATTACCCCTTGTCCTGTCACTGGCCACCACTGAGAAGAGTTTGGCTTCATCCTCCCTAAATTTTCCCCTCAGCTACTTATACATATTGATCAGATCTCTTCTTAGTCTTCTCCAGGCTAAAAAGGCCCAGCTCGCTTAGTCACTAGGGCACAGAGGCTTCTATTTCTGTATGAGGTGTATGAGCTAGCCATTGTGTTAGCCATAAGAGCATTTGGGAACTCCATTTGGTTTGAATAACTATATGTCTTCAGATGTGAAAAAAATCCAGGGTTGAGCTACTCTGTCAGCCAGATCTGAGAGACATAGATGGCACTTTCCATATGGTTTGAAAAAATGCTGTTATTTTTGTCCATGTTCATCCCCTCTACAAGACACTGCAACTCAAATCTACAGTTGGTAGCCATATCAGAAAGGGGTGTGGATTTAGCTCACTGCTCACTGCTATGTAGATAGCATCCCAACAGAACTGTCTGGAGAAGAGGTTGTGCAGGACAACTGCGTCCCGACAACCATATCGAAAAAGATCAGTACAACAATGATCCACCATCAGGGCTATGATATGATGAAAATATGGTTTAGGCTGCTGCTGACATTATAGAAAGAAAGGTAAGAGGAAAATAAAAGAAGCCAGCTTGTGAGTGCCATTCTAATAAAGGCATTTTTCTCATCTGTCTTTGCAGGGTCTTCTACAGAAAAAATGGCTTGAACAATCTGCTGTTTAGGAAACTAAGGAGAAAGGTGAATGCACTGGATCTATCAGTTCCATCAGGCGTTTGAACCATATCTGTGCATTTAAAAAAATAGAGGACTCATAGAAAGCATATGTTGCTTTTCACGTTTCCTACTCCATTGAAATAACAAGATTATTTGTGAAGTATCTTAAATCAATGCTCACTTTCATATAGTTCTTGATATTTGAATCTACTGAACCTGAAGTCTGCAGGAACAAGTATGATCTAGGAGAAACATATTTATGTCACTAAAAGATTGTTTTGGTTTCTCAGACTCTGGGGTGTAAAAAATGTTAGATGCAGTACATGCAATGTGCAATTGTGTTTTGGGAATAGAACCACGGTAAAGTGGATCATAGAGATTCACTGATTTTTGAAGCCCACCACCATCGGTAATTAAATCCAGCCACAGCAGTGACATCGCTGAGCAAAGCCTATTCAACTATTTCCTAACAAGTAGAATAAAAGTTTCAAAGGGTCTTTATCATAGTTCTTAAAGCATCATGCAAAACAGATACTATAGAATGCCTATATCAAGGGGTGTTTAATGAAGAGGCTACAGATAATTTGGTTTTCTTCTCCTCATCAGTAAATCTGCCTTTGTTGTAAATTAGCAATCCTAAGAGATACTGAAATTGTATCTACATTTAAATTGACACTGCATTCCTCATAATCAGCAGTTTAAAAAAAAAAAAAAAGAAAGAAAAGAAAATCAACTAAATCAAAGTGGAGTCTTTGGTATTCTTTGCATTCTTTGCTTTACCTTTCTTTCATATTAGGGAAAGTTTGTGCAGAAAGATGAACGCTTACTGGGTCTTACCAGTGGAAAAAATACTCAGCAACTTAGAGAGTCAAACCCTAGGCTGGTTCAGAGAGTCATCAGAAATTATAGAGACAGATCTCCAAGACATTAAAAGAAAACACACAAGTAGTTAAAATATATTAAAAGTCTAAAATATTTTGAAGTCAGTGCCACAAGATTTGCCCATCTGCTCCTCAATCATCAGACCAGAAAATTGAAAAAGTCAAGCTCTGATAAGAACTAAAGCTGAGGACAAAATTTTAATTAAACTATGCTCTTGAGCTTTAAACTCTCAAATATGCTTCCAGTGCTCTATATTTTAGAATTCTTTAAGCAGATGTGTATTTAGACTCTGGAAATCAGATTTTTAAGATACAAAGACCACTGAAGTTGTAGCAAATATCAAATACCCACATTTTCTGTTCAGAAAGCAGGTAACAGAAATTTGTAGTGAAGCCATACATTATATGCATTCCTATAACAAGGGATACACTGGAACTGAAGAGTAATTTAAGCCTTTGTAGGACTTTCATGAATCAACTCTGAGAGCATATTAAATTATTTTTCAAATGATAAAAATTTACTTCAGTTGTTTGAAGCAAACAATTCTACAACAACCATTAAGATAGGATCCAAAACTACTAGAAGAATAAAATGAAACCACCCACATCCAAATTGGTACTTTCCATGGAATATTAGTCCTGGTCTCTAGTGGCTGACAAATTTGCAAAAGGATTAATTGTTAATAATAACAGATACTGCCCTGAAATTTCCTTTTTCTTCTCAGGTGAAGTCCCTGTAAGACTACATTCCAAGCAAAGCTCAAATGTCAGCAAAACCATCAGACTTTAATGACACCTAGAGTAAAAAGATTGATTTAATACTACTATAGGCTTCTAGTGTGCAGAAGGAGACTCTTAAAATTACTTCATGTCAATTGCTTATGCACTGCTAAGGGGCTTACAAGAAGCATTGGCCCGTTAGTGGGTTTTGAGATGTTCAATCCTTACACAATATTGTTAACCGAATCAGCTTTTGATGTTTTCCTAGGAGTTGATTAGGTACATTTTCCAGAAGATCATTATTACAGTTTAACATATTCTTCAGTCTTATGGGGACAGAAAACTAAAACTCAGTGTTAGAGGACATATAGAAAATAAAATGCCAGTTGCATTTTAGGTAAGCAGTTTTCTCTTTGATGCAATAAAATATTAAATTGATGTATTGGTAAAAAAATATAAAGCCCAAAAGGTAAAACAATATTAACAAAAAAACAACAACAAAAAACACACTCCCAGATCTCTTTGTACTTCACACACACACAAAAAGGTCATATTTTTAAAGGGAAAAATGGCAAAATTAATTTGCCTTTATATGATTTTGCATGAATAATAAATATCATTGAAAAGCAAACTTTAAGGAATTTAAATCTGACAGATTTCTGAAGATGAATTACATAAAAGTTGCTTTGTAACACTTTCTTGATGCTACTTGCCTCAAAGAGATGCTTATCTAAAATTTTTCCATTAACTCTTTAGAACAACACAATCATGATATGCAAAGCTCAAATGATGTGTAAGGCCAGGCCTGCTTTAGCTCTGTGCAGACTCTGCAAATGAAATCTTTTGGTTTCCTCAGTCCTCTGGCAGACTCAATGTCTATTATGTTTTCAAAGGTCTTGACTGGAAGATATTGAGCCTTTAGGTCTGCTATTCATAGTTTAAATTCTGAAACAAACTGATCTTCATTAGAACAGACATCTGCTTTTCTTTTTGGCTCCCAGTGGACATATTACTCAATTAATACAGACAGGCAGCTGCTGAGGTGGCTAGCATTCAATCAGACAGAGAATCAGCAGTTATAGAGTCATAGAACAGGTGAAGGAGAAAGTAGACTCCTGAAGTGACACTATATGGCTCATCTGGTACATCTGCATGGCTCATCATACTCCTACTGACGGTAAATGCTTCTTTTGGAGAGTCTGATTTTGAAATACTAAATTTTCACTGAGCATAATCTATTCTTAAAACATGAAACCTACCTACTATCACTTTTCATGCACAACTTTAGCTATATAAAAGAAAGGGCTTGCCTAGCTGGAAGAGAGACAAGACACAGTTAATGCTTCCCATGTATACTTATTTGAGAATTGGGTTAGATATGAGTAGGGAGACTTTTTAAGATAAAAGTGATATAACTAAACTGTATTATCTGACATTTGATTATCAACACCATTTATTGGATTAGTATAAGGCCAACAGTTACTCAAGCAAGTATATATCTAATGTTTCAACTTCAACCTTGAGCTTTTACCACTCCACCACAAAAGCTACGTGTTTGTAATGTATTCTTATTCATTAGAATTATTAACTAAAGTTGAACTAAATTCTCTATGACTAGAATTTTTTAAAATTAAGCTTCAGTAAAAGCTCTAATTCAACAGCAATATTAAACTTGAAACAATAGTTGAGTCTTTTATTCATTATAAAGGAGATCAGATTACACAATCACATGATCCTTTCTGGCTACAGACTCTATGAAGCCACTTAAAATTAAACATGGGCAAATGCACTTTTATGATTAATTTTCCAAAATAATCCATATTTATCAAAATCCATTTCAAATAATAAAAACTGTAACAAAAAGTAAAATCTACTTTTTACCCTTCTTCTAACGTCTATGTATAAAGGCCAATTTTATGCACTTCCCATAAGTAATGACTTTGGACATAACTATTTCCACAATCCAGTTGCTTTTTTTCTACCATTTATGCTGTTCTCGATAATATATGTACTGGGAATGCCTCCTTCAGTCTCTGTCTGGACTCTTAAATTCTTTTAGAATTAATCTGCTTACTTGCACTTTTGTTTAATCTTTTCCTTAGGTTGGTTGCCCTTATCATATTGAGGCATTCCTTTAATCTCTTTATAGCTGCTTTTTTGCCTAAAGATTGGAATAACATGTTCCACACATTTTTAATAACGAAGACCTGAATCTCCAATTCTCAACTATTGCCTTTTTTATAGATAAAATAAATATATATAAACTGCATTCACATTCTCTGTATAGAATTCTATGTATAAAATATATATATGTTTACAATATTAAAACAAACACGTAAACTGTTTCAGTGTTGCACCTGGAACGATTCCTCATTCACTTCTAATACTTTTCCACAATATTAAATAATAAAAATACCCTATAAACAATACCAACGTATCATCTTGTTGTTGGAAATCAAATACCAAAGAAATCTTTCAATGGAAGATTAAAGAAATACTACCAGTATTAGAAATTATATCATATGAGCACAGTATGCAATAATAGAATTTTACAAATTGTTTCTATTTAACTACAGACCAACTGTAAAATTAAAAGGAGTCTTTTTCCTCTCATATGTTGTAATAAATACTGTATTTTCCTTGATAAAAAGAAAAACTGCTTTCCTTTCTCCTATATCTCAAAGGTAGACGTAATCTAAAAAATATTAGCATTACTATACCATTACTATAACAACCTAGTTCTACCTGTCATTTGTATTAAACATAATTTTACCGACCAGGCAATTGTTTAAAACATCAATTTCAAAAGTAGCTTCAGGGCACTCATCTAATTTATTTTCAAGCATATGCTAGTTACTAAAATGATCTGGAATGAAACCTTCACAGATTTGTAGTGCATAATGAATAATTAAAAAATAATGTTTAATTGGTATGTATGATGTTTCGGAAAAGGCAGTCTATGCACAATTTACAAGTTAGTTACATTTTTTATTAGGAACACTTGCCTTCTCTGCCAGACTATGAACTCATTTAGAAGTTCTAGAGTGATGTCTTCTCTGTTACGCCTCTTTTTTTTTTTTCCAGTCTGTTACCAGAATGCTCACAGAATCACAGAATGCCTAAGATTGGAAGAGACCTCTAGAGATCATCTAGTTCAATCCCGCTGCTCCACCAGGGACACCCAGAGCACGGGGCACAGGGTGGCATCCAGGCAGGTTTGGAAGATCTCCAGAGAAGGAAACTCCACAGCCTCTCTGGGCAGCCTGTGCCAGGGCTCTGCCACTCTCACACGAAAGAAGTTCTTCCTCACATGGAGGTGGAACTTCCTGTGTTTCAACTTACACCCGTTACCCCTCATCCTGTCACCGACCGCCATGGAGAAAAGCCTGGCCCCATCCCCCCTAGAATCACCCCTCAGGTACTTGAACATGTTGATCAAATCTCCTCTCAGCCTTCTTTTCTCTAGGTTAAATAGGTCCAGCTTGCTTAGTCTTTCCTCAGATGACAAATACTCCAATCCCTTAATCATCTTTGTGGCTATATGCTGGACCTTCTCTAGCAGCTCAATGTCCTTCTTGTCCTGGGGAGCCCAGAACTGCTCCCAATACTGCAGGTGCGGCCTCAGCAGAGCTGAGCAGAGGGGCAGGATCCCCTCCCTCAACCTGTTGGCAGCTCTCCTCCTGCTGCAGGTCAGGATCCCATTGGCCTTCTTGGCCACGAGGGTACACAATACAAGCTAGAGTAGCTTGTAGAATAAGCTACAATAGCTTATACAATAAGCTACAATACAAGGAAAATAGCAATAAAACTACTTTAAATAAGCATCAGATTTATAATGAATGTGTGCTTCATGCTTACAGACTTTTTTCAGATTAACTAATATTAATATAGTCAAACAGTTATTGCACTAGGACCAACAGTTTTAAAAGTTCTGAATTATAGGAATTGAAGATTACTTAAGACTATTTCACCAGACATTTAAAAAGACAATAAGCCAAAGAGTTTTTCTTCAGAAACAGAAGCCACATGTTAGAAAGCCCAAGATTTAGATCAAGTATCAAAGAAAAACAGACACTCATGGAAGAAAAAGAAAAAAAAAGTATTTTTGACTTCGCAGAGATTTCTGATTCTATTCAAGCATGATAAATGAAATAGAAACAGAAAGTGTCCATAGGATTTCTTATCTTGATTATTTCAGCGGCCATCTTGTATTACAGTCAGATTTTTTTTTTTTTTTGGAGGGGATATCATTACAGAACCTGTGTATCTGACTGTTTTCTGCAGTGTTTACTGCCGAAGAGTTATTTTTAAACTAATGTGAACCTGTATCAGAACTTCTTAAAGGGTATCTTTAGACTGCTAGCAAAGTGAGGAGTTAGCAGAAGATCTCAGTTGCAAAGGGGGAGGGCCTTCAATGACCCATGTCCAGGAAAATGTAATGTCTGAAGGTAGAGAGTGTACCTCCCAAAGGAGACAGTCACTGACATGACTTCTCAAAACATGAAGAGTGATTACTGTATATACTGATTACTACTCTGTTAGCATGCCAATACAGTAGTGCGATGTTATTACAGTTAGAACAACTCCATAATTGTATTTTTAATTACATCATTTAAATCATTTTTCCATAATACATAGTGTTTAGTGGACTCCAAAACTGAAATCCTTTCTGAACTGCACTGTGCCCAGATTGTGGGCATAGTAAACTTCCCATCACAGGCAGGTAAAGATTTTACTCTAATTGTAGAAATAATTCTTACTGCACTCCATTACCCAGTAATTTTAAATGGATATCAAGAAAAAAATCTAAATATCGAATATTTTTATTTCACAATAGAAATAAGATTTAAATGAAAATCACAAAAATGAGCAAGATTTATTTAAGCAGCCAAAAACTTTCTAGCAATTCATATCAAGACAAGTAAAATATGAAGGTAATCTGAACAAACTACGCAAATCACTCCTGTACCTGCCCAAGAACTCTACTGAGAAAATCAGGTGGTGAATGGTGATTTGTCATTGAATATGATTAACCAAGGCCCCTTTAATTTAAGCATATAATACTTAATTTAAATATATAATATGCATGCACATACACTCGTACATGGATATATGCACATTTAGTTGGGGCAGAGATACATACCTACCAAATTTTGTCATTTGAAGAGAATCTATGACTTACAGAGAATCTAGATCTTATCTAGACTAGTTATTTTATTAAAGCAATGAATATAAGACATTTATACTGATGAGATACAGAATTTCTATAGCTTTCATATAGCTTTCACTTACTTTTTGTTGCAATGAATACATTGATATAGACAGGAACAACAAATCATTCCAATTCTTTCATCTTATAAGAAATCTGATGGTAATGCATCATTCTTTTTAAAAACTGGAGATGAAAGAGCAATGTTATTAAACGGCTTTTATCAATAATAGAAGAAATTAAGAAATTATAATAATTAAATCTCCAGCCTGACTCCCTTATTATAATAATTAAATCTCCAGCCTGACTTTCTTGAACATAAAAGATACATTTTCCTTTCCGAAATAAAATAAACTCAACTATTCAGAAGTCTTTAACAAGGTAAAACTTAGACATTTCCCTGTATTGTGTTCTTTCAAGGCATAAATATATCTGGTTAAAACATTCTTCTGGTATTCTAATCAAATGTGTTGCAATGCAGTATAGTGATTTCTGGAAATAAAACTGTCACTGGAAGTGTTTAGGGTTTTAAAATTCTAATTTAATTTTAAAAAAAAAAGAAAGAAAAAGAAGCTCTTGTGTAGCTGAATGACCATCACCACTGTAGCTATGAGAAACCAAAAAACTGCTTTCTGACATGCATACTAGAAAATGTCTGCCTACTTTTTAAGTTCTAATATTCTGCCTTATTCAAAATGGGTAAAGTGTACTGTTGCATTATCTGTCTTTTGCAGTTTTGGTATGTTCCCTCTCAGGCCCACAGAACTGAAATAACAAGCTTCTCCTTTCTTCCAACTCTTCTCACAGCAGGGGGCTGCTTTGCCCACAAAGCAGGGCGCAGATCTCTACAGACAAATCGTCCAGTCTCCACATAGTTATTTTTAAGATGCTAATTTACATTATGTAATCAAAATGAAAGAAAAAAATCCCTTGGATTACAAGGAATTGAATTAGATGGAATTAGAGAGAAAAACCTTTGCATTTTGATGATGTTCCAGTGCTTTGTGCTGTTTCCAGTAAACTACTAGGTTTCTGAAAAGTATTAGAATCATAGAATCCTTAAGGTTAGAAGGAACCTTTAGAGATCATTTAGTCCAGCTCCCTTGCACACACAGGGTCACCTAGAGCATGTGGTACAATACTGCTTCCAAGCAGGTTTTGAAGATCTCCAGAAAAGGAGACTCCACAATCTCTCTGGACAGCCTGTTCCAGTGCTCTCTCACCCTCACTGTTGTGTTGGCACTGAAAGCACAACATTTTTTACTTAGAGAACAAAAAATATATTTTATTTGTAAGAGAATTTGAACAGTACAGAGTGAAATTGAGAAAAGCCAATTCAGCTAACATGCCAATCAATACAAAAGCTTTGCTTCACAGATAAAGGTTTTTTTCTTTCATAAAAGTCCCGAGCAAATGCTCTGATGAATCCAAGGATTTTTAAGAAGAAGAATCCTATAATCTATTTAAATGTGTACCAATAGTTTCGTGGCCACAAAGAAAATGCATTTTGTACACACAGTGATGGCTGTGTGATTCTTCAGAATTCTGCAGATAAATATGAAGAACTCTGCTTTTGGGCCTCTTTTCTCCTTTACCTTACTTAAAAATAAGAACTACTTACAACAGCATGAAGTTCACCTCAAATGACTCAAAACCTGCCATTTCTTCTTTGATCATTGCCTCCTCCTTTTTCCTTTACTATGGACAAGATTTCAATATCCAACATACCTTAACATAACTATATTATTATAATTATATTTATTTGTGAAAAGGCCATACATGTAAACCTTGATAATTCCTTCTTCACAAAGAAATCTAAAATAATTGATTTTGGATAAGGTTTCATTCAACATCTGCAATATTATGTTCTTTTTCTCTTTCAGTTTATTTTGCCATGATACCTTCAAAAAAACCTTGGTAAGATTCATGCCATCAGTGTCCTAGGAGTATCTAGGACTATCACACTGACTAATGCTGTTCCTTTATTTCTTCTCCTCGGCTTTGTCAATCTTTTCAAAAAGTCTTGACAAGCACCCATGGGTTCACATACTGACAAACATAACGTGAACCCTGTCCCCTTTGTAGTCAAGATAAATATAATGTTAGAATATCTACTTATTTTCAGGTGTTAAATTGCTATTACCATTTAAAATGTAAAATTTCATGGTGTCAAAAATCAAGGCAGGATCCGTTTACCTACAATAACAGTCTGACTTTTAACCAGTCACCGTGTTGTAACATGTTCTCTATTTCATTACTAAGCAAACAAGCCATCCAAACCTCTCAGCAAACTAGTTAATTGATTAGTAATTGGTACCTTTTTGTGATTAGATTCCTGTTAAGAACAACTGCCTGATAAGATGGTTCTATATAAAACAGTCTTATAGAACAGAATGTTAGGAGGCAGCGATTGTGAATATAGAGAGCAATCATATTCTAACAGAGAATTTAATTAAATCAAAATGGAAATTTACAAAACTTTTAAAATGTTCCATATAGAATGATGTCAAAAGACATAAAAGTCAATTACAAAATTATTATACAAAACCAACATAAATTTACCCTTTCCTATGTATACTTTATGAATAATTTTTTTATAGTACCTACTTTCCTTCTCTTTACCTTTCCCAGAATACCTTTCTTCCCTGAAGTACAGCATGGACAGTTTTAACAGACTGCTATATTTTGGTTTTATATTCAGTCTTGAATGTACAATCTTAATTGTTGCATGTCCCAAGAAAAGAAATACTTGTATCTGTTGCAAGTCTTCAATAAATAAAGAGAAGTTCTAGTGAAACTGCTTCCAAGGCATGGTTTGTTTTTAAATATATGGAAAGTTGTAGTTCTGGACTTTTTTTTTTTTTCTTTGCTATAGGTCAATTTATTTTAATATGCTTTTAAGTAATTCTTCACAAAACTGTCATAAACTTCCAAGGTAAGCCTTTATTTAAATATAACTGAATTCTATCATTCCTAATACTATTCTTAATGATTTCTGTAGATAAAGACACCCGTTTAAAAGCCAGAACTGAGAGAGAAAAAGCAGCAGGAGAAAGACCCAGTATTGGCAGCTATTTGAAACACCAGCACTTGAATTTGTATATGACAGTGTTTATATGGGCAAAGGAAGCCTGCTGTTTTACATACAAGTGCTACATAAGTTCATTTCAGTCACATTTAGTTTATTCATTCTGTTTCATTCTGAAGGAATGAATCCATTCTGATCATTTCATCTATGGCTGAGAAAATTGGACTCTAACAGATTGCAGTCTCAGAAGAAATTGCCTGGTGTTAGAGCTGCAAGTGATGGTTAAACTCCCACATGCCTCAGGGGAGAAAGCATGTCCTTGATTAGAAAAACAAGCTGGGAGGTGGGAGGGGAGGAATCTATGCTTGTAGTTAATGGGGTATGCTGGCATTGTGTGTTAAATACTCTGGACAATTAAGTCATATTTTCCACTTTTACTAACTAGCATGTTAAATTATAGTTAAATATTAGTATTTAGAGCCTATAGATTTTCTCTTTTCTACATAAAGGGGATATCCTCTTAATAAAAAATTAGCTGTTAGAAAGCAGATAAACACACACTTCTCAGACATCTACCTCTGTTCATTCTTTCTTTTCATTAAATTATATATTTCTGACAGCTCTGCAATGAAGACAGGTTTAGTGTACCCTCCTGAACAAATATATAACTGAAAATTCTATCCAAACTAACAGGAACATTTTGATAGTTTCCAAGATTTCAGAGTATTATGATAGAAATTTGTGTGAAAGAGTACATTTTTCTTAGCTCTGATTATATTCTATGTGGGACTCATTTACCTACTAACTTCAGCATGAATAAAAGTAGACTTGCAAAGGCCTAAATTCATTCAGGGCTCAATATGCGTATTGGATCTTTCTTTTGGACAGAAAATTTAAGTGTTGTTCATACCGTAGCCTTCAAGACGTCTTAAATTACTTAATATTATTTAGTTTTCATATTTGAAAATGGAAAGAGTGTAATTTTACCAGACCCCTAGAAATATCTACCACTACTGAACAACAGATATATAAGGTAAATATTCTTGAATTCTCGGACTTTGAAAATGTAAACTAAATTAAGCACACTGGGCAAAAGACAAAGCAAATTACTTAGAAAGCCCCAATGAAAAACTGAACGGGTTCCTGTAAAAGATAAGGAAGACTCTGTTTTTCGAAAACAGTTTTTCCTTAGATCACTAAATTCTGGCAGCATTGACAAGCTTATATGTAGTAGTCCTGAGAGATCTAAGAAATCTAAAAGGTTTACTTCCAATAGCCTCTCTGTAGTAATTAAAGCTTCAGACCCAGTCCTCTGAAACAATAACCTGCCACACACATTTAAGCTGCAGGAATTTCAATGCCTTGTCTCTCTTCTGTGAGTATGTCTGTGTGAAAGCTGTGTTTGACCCCTCAGTCTCAGGTTCTCAGAATATGTCTTTAGAGCCTGGTTACTCTGGAATGGGGACCTTCCTCAGCCTCAGGCTATGCATCGCTGTAAACAAAATCCAATAAATTAATAGGAGCCTGAGATTAAAACCAAATAAGAAGGGAACCTTTTAGGTTTAGGAAGCCCGGATTTCTAGCCCTACAGTATTGCATTTAGGGACCATGTTTTTTTCAAGTAGGAGTTAGAGGATAGAAGTGCATCTACAAAAGAAGAAATTAAAATAGAGCATTTCAATTTTTCAAAAAAACTTCTCCAGAATAATACAGACATGGTCTCTTATGTTTATTCCCTCTTCAGTTTTATGCTTCTTGCATCATAGGTCAGCTTCAGGACGTTAAGTGCAAATAACTTAATTTTGTACTTTCCTGTAATTTGGTGGAAAAGATATTTACTGGTAGGGAAACACTAAATGGGCTGAGTGTCCACAAGGTAAATGAAAGCTGAAAGCCTAAATGTCTCACTACCAAGACTTCATTTGAATTAAAAGCTTTTGCTGGAAACAAAACAAAACAAAACACCATCATTTATTTCATTAGATGCTTTCCTATGGAAGTAATTTTCAATTCAGTCAGTTCAGTCAACAGAAATATGATCATTATCAAATGATTCTGGACAGAACCAACAGACAGAGCAGCCTCTCAAGCTCTATGGCTTGTTAGTGAGGAGAGAAACACTAAGAATAACCCCATCAAGCCATCAGAGTTATTTATAAAACCTAGAGAAAGTAAGAGGTTGATGTTTAAGCAAATACAAGCTGTGGTTCCTCCTTGACCCAATGTTTTAACCGTTGTAAAAGAATCTCCCCAAACTCATCACATCAAATCATTGAGTCATAATGGTGGAAAAAGACATTTAAGATCATCCCAGTTCAACTGTAAACCCATCACCATCGTGTCTGCTAAACCATGTCTCTAAGTGCTTCATCTACACATTTCTTGAACACTGCCAGGGACAGTGACTCCACCACTTCCCTGGGCAGCCTGTCCCAATGCTTTACCACTTTTTCCATGTAGTATTTTTTCCTAATGTCTAACCTGAATCTGCCATGGTGCAACTTGAGGCCATTTCCTCTTGTCCTATCGGTAGTTACTGTGGAGACACCTGCCTCTCTACAACCTCCTTTTAAGCAATTTAGAAAGCAGTAAGGTCTCACAGTATTCGAGGTGAGGCCTCATTGGCACCAAGTACATATCACTTCCCTGGTCCTGCTGGCCACACTGTTCCTGATAAAAGCCAGGATGCCGTTGGCCTTCTTGGCCACTCGGGCACACTGCTGGCTCATGTTGAGCTGGCTGTTGATCAAACCCGCAGATCCTTTTCTGCTGTGCAGCTCTCCAGCCACTCTGCCCCGAGGCTGTAGAGTTGCATGGGGATGTCGTGACCAAAGTGCAGGACTTGGCCTTGTTGAACGTCGTGCATTGAGTCTCAGACCATCGATCCAGCCTGAAATATGAGCAATTATTTAACTGATACTGTGTTTGAGGATACTCCTCTTACTTTATTACATTTTTATGTTGCTCTCTTTCCCAAATGAGGGCACTGAGAAACCTTAGAAGGTAGGCAACAGCGTTAATAACCTATGTCCTAACTTGGTTCTCAAAAATAGATTCTCAAAAACCTAGTCAAATTTATGTGTCAAATCTGATGACTTTAGATTAAATGTGTTTTATTGCTTTTTTTCTAAAGAGCTGTTTATAAACACCTTTGTATATTAATATTATATAATATACATATAATAATATATATATACATATAAAATGGTTCTTAAAGGGTGCAGAAATAGGCTCAATCAATACGAAGATATAGTATGGATAGAATTATTGGAATGTGCATATTTTCCCACTGCCTAACAAAACGAACCCATTACCATTCTCCATACAACTTTAACTGATCCATTCAACTCACTATTTTTTTTTAAATAATCATTCAGCTGGAATATACTGAGCTATATATTGTAGTAGGATTGAGACCAAGATCTTAATAACTGCCATATTCAGTGAACTACTGTGTCATTCTAACATCTTCCTCTCTTGTACAAAGATTATTATTCTAGGTAGAATGGAAATATTTCAACTGCATGGACTAAAATTTTCTCCAGAAATATTCAGTAGAGCTTTTATATAAGTGATACAATCCAGATTCATGTTAGCAAAAGGAAATTAAAATCAAAGCATTCATTTTTTACAAAGTATATATTATTATCATTAAGCCAATGAATATAACACATTTTCCAGCTTTGTGAATCGATAGTTTTGTTTCCATTATTACATTATTACTATAATCATCTATGGTTTTGAAGTTCCATTAGATTTGGTAAGCAAAGTAAAAAAAAAAAAAAAAAAAAGTTTAAATGATCATTAACATTTCCTTCTCCACTAAGTGAGATGATGAGGTCAAAGGTCTCAAAAGATCCAAAAAAAAGTCAAGATTTTTGACATCCCCAAATGCTTGACATCTACTGTTTTCAATGTAAATCTTATTAGCAAGTCAGATACAGCATAACTAGCTTCTTATAAATTCTTAAAAGCACAATACTACACTATATTGATTCGTTTTATCATGGTAAAATACTGCCTAAATTCTAATTATAGACATTACAGTTATACACTCAATGCTATGAGCATTGGCAAATTACCTGATAATATTAAAGTGTTTCTCAGAATTCTTATGGCTTGACAACAATCCATCTATTCCTAGAGTTTCTTCTAACACTTCCTACCCTCAAATTTAACAGCAGCATTGAAAAAACTATGATTTGTTCTCTTTTTTTTTTTTTTCACTTTTCAGAGCCTAACAACTATAAGACAAGAGGCATTACATCATATATATACACACATAATAACAAGCACTCAGTCTTCCATAAGTACAAACAAGCATTCAGTAGGTTTATGTTTTGGAAAATGAATGTGATTTAAGTTGTTACAACTATACCACATTTGTGTAGGCTGATAGAAGAGTTTATTTTTGTTCTTCTAATCCTGATTTTACTAATGTTATCCTTTTATTCTTTTTTTCTTATAGTGCTACCCACGAGAAACTGAAATACTATTGTTCACTTTAGCATGTTTCATATAAATCAAATGTAGCATTTTTTTCAACAGATCTTCATGAAAAACTAGAATGTAACAATAATCCAACCAGCATTCATTTTTGACAAATGGTTAAATTGAAGTTTTCACTATACAAATGGAATGTGGAATGCTTTAAAATAATTAATGCTTTTATAAAAAGAAATATATTTTCTTACAACTATCTGTTGTGGTTCATATTACGCCTCACCGCATAATGGACTGAGAATCAGCTTTTGCTTTTGCTGAAAGCTCTGTCCGAACCTGGGTTCAGAGCTATGAAATACACAGAATAATATCCCAGTAAGACTTCTGCTCAAATGAGACTGCAGAAACTGATCTGCTTTCGATACAATAATGTGTCAATTTATTACAAGACAAAGGAACTGGAAACCAATTTCCACTTCACTGAAAATAACTACAACATTACACTCTACCAACAGTAACTGTATCCATTCCCTATCACTCTTTGCTCTGACAAACACATGAAATACAACACAGAAATAGATACAATAAAATTAAGAAAACATCCAACCAAATATAACAATGAATGGGTTCCATTTTAAAGCTATCCATGTTCTAAGAAGTCTCAAAAGATGATGTACTGCACCGTGGAAATTAAAAGACTGCAAATAAAAATGGGGATTGAACCAGGTGTTTCTCAATTTATTTTGAATGCCAAAGTACTGCAGGCATGTTCTCAGAAGTTTTTCACATTAATTTTAGACATTGAAATTTGGCTCAAGTTATAGGTTCTTCTATCCAAACATGCAATGAAAGGTTTTCTGAAGATTTTCCTATTCTTATTCAAGTACTCTCTAAAATGCACATCTAGACAAAATGTCGCTTTTTAATCATGTTATGTATCACCTTGGGATTATTTGTAGAAAATTAAATTGTTTAAGTGGAATAAGATTTATTTGGTATTACTTCATTTGCTTTACAGTGACCTCTATGTTATTTAAATCAGACTTTTATAGTACAGCAACTTTTGTTAAATACTGTGGAAAACTCCGTTGTTTCAATCTGATTCCCTCTTTGCAGAAGCAGCAGTGACATAGGGCTAATTCTTTTTTTCAGCAAAAATAGAAAGGGAAATCATTTATTCATAAGATATTGCATGAAATTCATTAGCACAGCTGTTGCTGCTTGCACAAAGAATTCCAAATGAACATGATGGGTTATAAATTTAAATTAAAATTGATTAGTAATGCAAATCTTAATGACTGTGGAAGCAGGGCTATGTAAAGTCATGACATTGTATACAGTACTTCTCTCTTATGAGCTATTTTTGAAGTATCTTTAGGGATAGAGCCAAACTGTACCCATGGGGGGTTTATCAGAAATGAGCCCAAGCTCGCATGCATATCAATATGTGATCAAAGACGCCACACAGTGAACCAACCATATCATATATAATCCCTGCCAGTGGGAATAGCCTTCCTTGTTTAGCACAACAAGAATATCTTTTCAGGACACTCTTTGTATATGTAAATTCTGTTTTTATGTGTTCATTTTTATTAGCAGTTCTTTATGCTATTTATGTAGTTGTTTAAATGTTTAAGACAAAAAAAAAAAAACATTTCCAAAAGTGGTAAACCTGCTGTTAGACTCAGGTAACATACTATGCCAAGAAAAGGTATTTTGGTGAAATTTCGTTTTATATTAGAATCATGTAAATAGCTTTACAAAATCAAAGTAAATTTACATATATATAAAATTTACATATTCAAAATTTCAACAGAATCCCAATAATAAATTTAATATCTAATTAGTGCATCTTTGGTCTCTCCTATTAACAAAATATTCTATTATTTGAAACATACTAAGAAATTACATTGAGCAGAAAAAGTACAAAGCCTGACACTGAAGTTTGAATCAAGGTTTTTTGCTTTTTTCCCCTTTTCTTTCATTTTGTGCGTGTGACTGTTGTGTTTCCCAAACAGGCTGATAAGTCTTTGCAGCTATATGCTGCCTGAGGATCTGAAACTCATTTGCTATTAGGATCAGTCATGATTTCAAACACCTCTCTAAACTGCAAGTTCAAGATCATAGATTTAATCCATGCCAATTATCATTTTAAGGACATGTTTGCACTTAAAGTACTTTTTACGCCAATGACAGGAATTTCTGGCACACATTTATTTATGATGCCGAAGGAAATGGTATTATTGTTTAAAAAAAAAAAAAAAGTTTCTCTGCTGCTTGTCTTTCCTCTCTAAAACAGTTAAGAAGTGAGATTTTTAAGTCTTCACTGAAAGGACAGAATTACAGAATTACAGATAATTTTGTGGCCAGTTCATATAAAAAAAGTTTCAAGGAAAACATACGCTACCAGTTCAAATGATTGAAGCATTATGTTGACCATATGGTGTAGCAGAATTATTTTATTTCCCTTTTGAATACGTATTTAAATGAAGAACAGTACTTATTTAGTGACAGATTGAAACCACTCAGCTTTAGGAATAGTATTCATTTGGAGATGTAAATTTGAATGAAAAATAAAGAATGAGATTTTTTTGCAAGGTAGTCAGAAAATTTGAAGAATGTGGGACAACCTGGCAGATCCTTTATGGAAAGTCGGATGTGAAGAGGGACAGGCATACAGGGAAATGAGATATAGAGAAAACAGGGGCATATCTTTAATTTGGATGTCCATATGCTTACATCTGACATTGAAAAGAATAAACTCTTATTAGAAGACATGAGGGTGAGGAAAATATGCAGATAAGAGTGAATAATTTAGACATAATAGGAATAGATTAAAAAAAAGTGAAAATAAAATTTATTGAGGCAAACTATTATAAGTTACCTCTGATTACGCTTATAGGGAAAAAAAAAATAAACCAACCAAACAAGAAAACACTATTTATGTGAAACAGAAAGGAGAGTATGAGTCATTTGCACATTTTGTCACTTGAGAATTACGTGATTTCTTTCAGAAGAATGTAAATGAGAACGCTGTATCATCCAAGGGATATAATTCTTTGTACACTTTTCCCTTTTAGAAAAAGAAAAGAAAAAAAAAGGATGAGGGGGGCCAAGCCTAACTTTAAAGTAGAGTTAGAGGTATAAAAAGTACTGGAATTATTTTCTGTGACTGTCTATATTTGTTCCCCTTGAAAGATGCAAAATCTTAAGAGGTGTAAAATAAATCTGAAATAAAAATACATAAAAATAAAAATGGAACCAAGCTTGGGCAACTCAGTGACTACCAAGCAGCTTACTAGGAAGAAGAAAACTCTTTGTTGTTAATGAGCAACCTTGAAGACAGGAAGAATTTTAGAGAAACATGTTGGTCTCCACAGAATTTCAGTAGGTTACTCCACTTAAAGTCATCAACTCCACTAATCATTAATCACTTTTTTTTACTAAAATACCTTTGAACATCATTGTTTATTCTGTTCTGCTAGTAGCACAATATGCACCACCTGCTATTTTTTTGTCTATGTTTTCTTTGATTAAACAATTAAAATTAAAATATAACCAGATTTATTGTGCAAGTGCTAAATAGGCTTAGCACATGGTTCTTTCAAAAACCTAAAACCTAGCATATCAAACAGCATCTGGATGAGAAAACTGCAGTTCGGTCAGCTTTTTGTGGTCAGTTGTCACCTAGGTCTTTCATTTGACAATATGCACAACCAGCTGCCTAATTTTTCTGCTCGGTAAAAGCTCAGTTCTGTTTGCATAAAAGCTGCCAACCCTACATAAGTATCTCAAAACTTGCATTTAGACTCTCCTTTAGAAACTCTATTTACATTATTTTTTTCTACAGCATTAACACTGTTTTCTTTTTCCTTTTGTAGTGTACTATGCCTCAGCTTTACCTTCCTCCTTCAGTCACTGTCTGGCAGCAGAGACCCTGCTTCTTTGCAAAAAATATTACATGATGAAGCTTCAGAGCCCTTCAAGTTTAAAAGAGAATAATTTTGGAATGGCAGTAATTAACATACAAGTAAGTGTTTCTGGACTGCCACTTCATCCACTCAAAACATTATTTGGAAATATCTTCTGCAACTAAAATATCTTTTTCATGCACAGAAAAGAAAGATATGGCATAAAATTCCTTCTTTTCTGATTGTGTTTTCTTGCTACATCTTTTTATTTATTTATTTATTTTTCTCTGCATATGAAGCTTTTTTAAAGACCAGAAGTTCTTTAATGTCTCCTAGTTGAATAACGAATATCTGAGTTATTCTCTTCTGGCAAGGTGGGAACATGTAGCAGAGCACTGATGCTTACAGCCCACTTGCTGCAATGGTATGCAATAATATAGCTAATTCCTAATGCTCTCTCCACCTTCATGATCTCTAAATGACCTTTTCCTATGTTATTTATACTACAGACTTCAGTTTCAGAGAGAGCCCTATCATCATATTACAAGTAAACTTCAGTAAAGATAGAACTGTTTGTTTGCCCTAACATGCATGTGTAAATATATACTGTGCTCTGTTCTGTGTTGTAGATCATTCGGTCTCAGAAAATACTGTCTTTAGCTCTACTCACAATACTGGTCTGAAAAACTGAGCTCCCTTAGCTGGTATCTATGTTTGATTTCTGCTTTGGATACTATTTTTTCATTCTTAAATCTGCATTTCCACACTGCGGAATATGAATAGAATTCTGAGCCCTTGCAAAGCTACTCCTACGAAAGAAGAAATAGGGAAAGTTTGGTTAAAAGCGTAGCTTTTGCTACCTACACATATGATGCGCATATAGAAACAATGTGCTGCTTTGTTGTTATTTTTATTTGTTTTGTGAATCTCATCTCAAGATACAGTAAGATGGCTTTCAAATGCTGACACTAACCAAGATGACTTTTTAATCTAAAGATGACTTTTATTTTTATTGCTTCTTCCAAATTTGCTTAATATGAAGAAATTAAGGGAAACGTGTTTTATCAGTCACATGAATCAATTCCAAGTAAATGGTCCCATGCTGTATTTAACCTGGGAGTGAACAAGAGTAAATCTTCACTGTCAAATGCAGCTACTGTGCAGAACAATCATTTTTAAATTATTTTTTTCAATGCAATAAGACAAAATAGCCTGACATGTAATTTAATATCAATTTTAAAAGAAATAAAAACTTATTTTATTCTTCTGGAAAGGAGTATGTTTTTGTTTCTTTCTTTAACTTTCTTCAACTATGTGTGTGTCTGAACACTCCAGGCTTTTCTAAAATGTGAAAAACAAAGGAATTTGAAGTAAAGCTAATTGACTTAAATTATAAATTTAAAGATTGTATGACCCTTCTTAAAGAAATTTTAGTACAAACTATTCAAAATAAATAATACAGAACTGAACTTGAGAAAAGCTGAATAACACACAGCAGGACATCTTGTTTTTCAAATATACTACAGTCTCGAAAAAAATGAGAGAAAAACATATTTGGAGTTTGTTTAACAAACAAACAAAACTCCAAGAATCTTCTTGCTGAATAAGAGTATAAAGCACTTTGTAAATTAAAAGTAAGCAAGCAAGTAGTCACCTACTTGCTTAGGTAAATATTCCATATTTTCTGGAGGATATTTCAGAATATTTTACTCCTAAAACAACTTGTTGGTGTAAGTTTTCCTATGCTTCATAATAAATATTGTTAAACAGTGATCAACATTGCCATACTTTCATCGCTTATAGTGATATTAAGTATTTTAGGATATGAATTCAAAAACAAAAAAAAAGAGGGGAATACAATATGAACAGACCAAATAGAGGATTATATTTGAATCACAAGACATAAGGTGAATTGTTTAAAAGAAAAAAAAAAACATTCATTCAATTTGTGATAAATTTGTATGAAAATAAAAAAAAAAAAACGAAAGGCGACAGGGTAATTGATTGAAGGAAATAATAAATAAGGAATCCAAGCAAGCTCAGAGTATTTAATAAGAATGGCTGGCAAACAGAAGGTGAGGGAAAATATAAATCGCCATAGCATATTCACTTAGATAAGTCACACTTTGTGCATCACTGGCTACTAAAGAAATTAGTTTATCTGATGATGTTTTCAAAAATCAATATCAGAATTTACAGAAATACTGCATATTCTTATGCTATATAGCACTTTCTTAAGTAACATCAGAACATTTTACTCCTAAGAGAAATTTAAAAATAAATACATCACAATGCAGCTGATGTCAATGACAAAAATGAAAAATAATCAAATCCAGATGCCTTACTTTTATTTTAAAATTCTGTTCTAAAATTAGTTAAATGAAAAAAATCTTACTATTTTTAAAAATAGTTATGCCATTAAAAATATAAATTTATTGATTGCAACGATGATTGCAATGACTGTATGCGGAAACAAGGTTACAGATTTTCCTGAAAAATCTATCTTTAGATATTTAAAAAAAAATCAAGTTGACTGATCATGTTTCCCCTCTTTTGAAAACCTCCACTGAGGTATCTGTTTCCTTCATTAGATATTCACAATTTCTTTTGCTGTTCCCTTCCATTTCCTCAATTATATGTAACTGACATTTCACACACCTAGTTACAGATGTGGAACAACCTTCCAGAGAATGCCAGCAATTCCAATCTGCTCCCAGACCTGCTAGCAATCTATCTTCTCTCTGATGCATCCTAGTTTTAACACCTTGTTGCACTTCAGTAGTAAATTTATATATACAATAAATCAACCTATACAGTTTCCAGCTTATGCCTTCAGACTGTTCATGGAAAGTGACAGTTCACCTCATGTATGACACAGCAAAAGTTCGGTATCTCTGATTTCTTAGGACTGCCTGAGAAACAAAAACAAAAAAAGTTTTGACAACACTTTTTATCCACCATTAGATTGTAAATGCAGAAAATCTGACATTTTTCATGGGAAAGGAAAACAGGGACCCTACAAGGAAATTCTGAAATAGCTCACAAATTTCTCTTGAATCGAGGAGAGGTACTTCAAAAATACAAGGTATTTATTTCGAGAATAGAGACTCAATTTCTGTTCTCTTCTGGTGAAAAAATAGCGTTCAGGCTGTAAAGTTAGTCACCTTCTCTTGTTGAAATTATTTTACGTGTAAGTTGTCAAATATTCCCAAAAAGAAAAAGGGTTGAGAGAGCCTATTATCTGTTGCACGGGATAATCACCAGGCATAAAAGCAATCCAAGCTAATTCACTGTTGAAAAGGATGGAGGGATTTGTCCCTAGACTTCTTATAGTCAGAAACATTCCCTTATTATTGTTCTGTTCCCAGAACTGGGTTTGCATATAGATATGACAACATGGTTGATTTGGACTCGACTTTCAAAGATGATGTTTTAATCAAAACCAATCAATTTTCACGAATCTATTTTCAACAGCCTGGTATTTTCCTTTTCTTTTTTTAAATTTCTCAACCAGTTCTGTTACATCTTAGGACACACATCCCATAAAAATAATATAAAGGCAGCGAGAAGCATCTGAATTTCTACCAGCACAACAATACTGCTTGTGAATTAGCATCTGATTACTGCGAACAGAATGCAATATGTGGTACAAGAAATCTAGAGCAAGACTTTATTAATACTAGCTATTTACTGATACTGATATTAAAATAAAGTCATTGCTCTTCTTATACACTGTATGGAAAGAATGTTTAACATCCCCAAAAGCAACAACCTTTCAGCTTTTCTGAAATAAATAACAATACTTTTTCACATTCAAAGATAAAAGAAGAACTTATTCACTACATTAAAAAAGATTGAATTAATTTTATGGACTTGTTCAACTAGGATAATCTATACAGAATAGAAGTAGAAAATTCCACTGAAATGGAATTAGAAAAATAGTACCTATAGTATGCACTGCACTTAGGATCTTATTTGTGATGGTAGCTATGATCTCCTCCCTGCAAAGTTGTTCATAACATGTTGTGCATTGATCTTTCTGTTTATGTTTTCAATTACCATAAAAAAACATGAAATAACACGTATTTCTGAGTTTAACAATATGCTTTTACAACAATTAAAAAACACAGCAGCAGTGATAAACGGATGTGCATCAGTAAAGGTCAATGGAGTGGATCAATTAGTTAAGAAGAAAAGTTAGTCTTCAGTTAACAAGTTATCTATGTCAAAGGGTCATCTGTAACACTTTAATGTTGAATGGTGACATCGAAAGGATATCTTGAATAAAAGGAAACCATCAAGAGCCTAGATCCATCCAAGAGTCATCCTTTCACACAGAGCATGGGAGTTTCTTTCTCCCTTCTCCCAATCAATTTTTTAATATCCCCTATCATTTTACATAATACCAGGATTTCTTGCAAGATACTGCTTAGGACTGCTAAGCAGTTACTAACCATACCAGTTTTACACCTTATATGTTCTATGCCTAACATTAAAATAAAAAAACGAGCTAACTCTATTCTAACTAATGGTAGTCCTCTGTGCCTTCATGGTCACACATATCAGCATATACACTCTACCCTTTTTCTGCATGGATAAAATACTAACTGGCCGCATTTGTAATCAGTAGAAAAGAAAATGTCTTTTTTTTTTCCCCACTTGAAAGCATATATAATGAATTCTGAGTCATGGTTGACTCATGTTCTCTCTGTGGAAACAAATTTTTAGTTCATGAAAAAAAGCTATAAACAACAGAAAGATAAACTGTGGGATTTGTATATACCTTGTATTTGTAAATACATTGACTATAGAGACTTCATGCATCCCAGAAGAGTCAACTTGGATAACGGACAATTTTGTGTTATTTTTCTATTTTTCTCCTAACCCATGAAGAGTTAGAGTTATACAGACTTAATGCACAATCTATCAGCTCTTAATACCTGCTTTATCTTCACGGCATCTGAACACTTCACACGTCTGCTAGGTAACAAATGGACCAAAAACAGCTTAATGCTATCATGAGACCACTTACAATTAACAATCTCAATTAGATAAATGTCTATTCCCTTTGAGTATTTTGCTCAAAAACAAACAAACAAAAAAAATAAACAAAACCACACTTTGTATGTCCCAGTACTATTACAGAAACCTCTGCTTTAATTTTCTGAAATAGAAGAAAAAAAATTTTTTTGGATATTAGAGAAAGTATATGGGAAATTGTCTAAACTGAGCCAGAGCTCATGATAAAAATATTTGAGAAAAATTATAATCATACAACACAGTTCAATGCTTATAATTACATAAATTATCCATTTCTGCCATGTAGTAAGGCAACCTGGTGTGATCAGTTTAAGAACTGAGTTGAAATTGTACACAAATAATAGAAAATGATTCAAATTATGCTGAAAGTAAATAAAAGTGTCCTAGGATTAATCACTGTGAAGAACTCATTTTGTTCACAATAATAGTTATCTGTTATTAGCATAAATATATTGCCATTACCTCTTTCAGACATCTCACAAGTAAGTAAAACATGTCAGAAAACCATCCACTATATCTGTGTGAAAAATGCATGCAATTCTGAAAGAATACAGACCGAAAGTTATGGTTACTCATTTCTCAAAGTTATATGAAAGCTCTAGGTAAGAAAAAGTTCTCATCATCCAAGCCATATGAAAAGTCATAGCTCTTTTTATACAAGATGAGCTTGCTTGCTTATAAAAGTACATTCATGGATGCAACAGGTGTTCTCAATTCTTCTTTGCTTTTAGACAAGCAAGGATAGAGATGAAACTTTGGTGGAAGGCTGTATCAACTCTCAGATCTGATTACTGATTACAGATCAGCTGCAAAGAGAAGAATGAATATAAAGAAAAATTCATGAAATAAAAATACATTCTGTATAGACCTGTGAAATGAGATCATGTAGCAGGAAGAAAAGCTGACAAACATGCACACCTCACATTAGTGTCCCATCACCAGCCCTTTGATGCAGCTAACCCTATATACTCTTCACCTATGTCCTCTGTATTCCTTCTTCACCTATATCTTCTAGATCCCATTCCAGACCATTTTTCATCACGTAAGCTACAGTTACTTAACTTAGAAAACTTAGAGAAATAGACATGAAAATTGGAGGTTTTATATTTTTACAAGTCAAGGATGTCGGAACTTGGCAGGGTGAAGTATTTACAAAGAGGGTATACCTTTACTATGTGATAAAATGAATGTACTTAAGATAATTAAACAGGTTTTCCATAATGGTCAGTGACATGTTTTATGTTTTTAAATCGGGCAAAAGGTTAAGGATTTATATAAATAAATAAATAAAGCAGTATTTGGCTAGTTTTTACTATTATTGCTATACATCTAAAAGTCTATATCTGAAATTACAGTATTACGTATTTTACCAAATTTTAATTGCAGTTTTAATACAACAGCATAGCTGAAAGTTAGTTATCTTTTCTTTTCCTCAATTGGATTAGAAATTTTAAATGAGCATACACCTTTATTATTATTGCAAGTTTTAAAAGTAGTAACTGTGTCTTACTATGTCCTTTTTTGAATAGTATTAGCTAAAATATGTCCATACAAGATGGATAGAAAAATGTGGGTGTTAAAATAACGGTTCTGAAGAAAGAAGAAGTCCTTATGGATTACATATCCCATCTCTAATTCATAGTGATAAATGTTAGGATTAAGAAAATAAATTGGTGACTAAAGAAGCTTAGTCCTAACTCTGTGGAAGGTATTTCAAAGTGAATAGGAAGCAATTAAAAAATAAGGTTAGGTGATTAATTTTTAAGCAGATTTTTCTAGGACAATATTTTATGAAATTCAATTCCTTTTGATGCTGTGCTAAAAAATGGGTCACTATATTACAAATTTAGGGTGGAAATTTGAGTTCTGAGACTTCAGTTTATTATTTAAATTATTGCTTTATTAAAATCACACACTTGAGATCAGTGGCATATAATTATAATGTACATTCCTATCACTGCCAAAGTTAGCTAGCTATAACAAATTCCTGTTCTTGGACGAAGCACTTTTACTTTACCAAACACACGCAATGGTTTAATATATTTAATAAAGATGTTTATGAAATCATTGTAATTCACAGCTGACACAGAGCTGACAATAACTTTGTTTTGATCCAAATGCTTGCATGCTATGAACTGCTGTATTACTATTGTTTTCTTTAGGAAGTATTAATTTTACACTAATTAAAGAATTAGTGGTATTTTTTCTGTAGGTATTTCATGTAGATATTGATGAATTCAGTCTCTAAGGACTATATTCATCATCTGTTTTGAAACTAATTGTGTGCTGTTAAAACAGTATCTGTATTAAATAAATGGTTGTTCATATAGAAATTATAATAATATCTTCTGAACTACTGCCACCACAAGATAGCATTAGACTATTGATTTTTCATTCTGGCAGGTTAGAAGGACACAGTTCAGATAGATAAACTCTTGTTGAAGACTAGAATAGAATGAATCAAGCATCAAGAGTGAAACAAAATATTTAAAAATATTTCGTGTAGTAGTGTATTTAACAGAGTAGCTGATTAACAAGCTAGAGGAGTTGTATGCAGATCAGATTTCATATAAGATTAATTCCTAGTGTTCATAAGGGATTGAAACACACAATTACAATAATTAGCTGCAACTCTGCCCCCTACTAACATTCAAGAGTAGGAAAGTTACATGAAATGATTGTTCCCTGGAGACTCTGTGAAATAAATGCAAAAATGAGGAACCATATAAAGTAGTTCTTCGTATTATTAATCCAGGGTCTGTGCCACTTGACCAGAAGTGAATGAGTATTATCTGTCCACGGCATTGCACAGTGCTAATTACAAATCACTGCAGTTCTCTCAATCTGGATAGCAGACAGGAAATGAATCAAATAAACACGGGATGACTAGACCACCTTTTGTTGGTATTTAATTAACTACACACCACTTCCACTACATTTAATGCTCACAATAATATCTCGACATAAAATACTTACAGAGATACCCTCAATATACTCACTAAGGGGAAGTATGTTGGAATTCTTATAATATAAAGAACTCGTAGAAAAAAAAGTGTGGAGATGGATAAATCAAAATTAGTGGAAATTTCCTATTGAATTTTCGTAAGGATAGGGTTTTCTTCTTGTCTAGTATCCTCTAATATCTTTTTATACACATAATTAGAAGAACATATTCTTGCCAATGAGTTTTTTTCCTGAAAAATAAAATGTTATGTTGATGGTACCTATTTAACTTTTTTCACTCTATTTTTGTGCATTTAATCCCCTCTGATGGACAGAAAATAATATTTTTTTTCCTCTCTCCTTTTTGGAGAGATAGGAGGAGGGAGGGATTTTTATGTTTTTAATTCCCCTATTTTAAGAAAATCAATTCTTTGACTTGCCATGTCTAAAAATACTTTCAAATATCAGATGTGGCTTCATGCTCCGAAGCATTACTTACCTCTTCCCCTTATATTTTTCATTTGCCCTGAAATATATGTTTAAAAGCAAATTGGAGAAAAACCTTCCAAGCTGAGATAAGACAAATAAATTCAAGCTGTATACCATTATTTCAGGAAAATAGAGCTTTTTAACATATAAAACTAGGAGGACAGCATACTGGTTAATTCTGAGGTAATCAAGTTTGCAGTTCCGGTGTGGATAAGTTATTTAGTAAGATACTTATTAAACAATATTCAGATAATATATAGATAGTGTCTACTACACTGATTATTTGTAACACATTACACAGAGTCATTTTTGCTTTTCATGTTGCAAACGCTATGCTAATTTGTTCTAAAATTTTAAATGAGGTGCCCTGCACTCTGAATTATCTGAACAAATTATATGTTTATTTATAATCTGGCTTCAAGCTGCTATAAATATTCTTGAGTACAACCTGCTCTTATTGAAAACCTTTATGTTTCAATGTAAAGATCTAGAGAGTAGAAGTGGAGGTCAATAATATTGACAAGAACAAATGCAGAGGGAAATGAAATGGACAAAAAGAAGTAAACCAATTTCAATATATGACACTGAAAAAAAAAAATGGATCCAATCTCTCTAGTGTTCAGTAAAACCCAGCTGGCTTCCAAGCAAGCATATTTGGAGAGAAATAGAGTTGAATTGAAGCCTCCACATGGGGAAAGTTTAAAGTTTTTTTTTCTTGTTGTTTTTTTCTTCTTATTTAAATAGAAATCTGAATTAAAGATCCTTTAAAAGTATTCTTGGTCTTCATTGTCTCTTAACCAAAGCAACTGTTTTAGCACATTAAGAATTTGTCAAGTGCAAGCATAGCTACAACCAAAGTGAGGTGCACCTTTTTTAAAAAAGAGCTAAGAGAAATGCTATTTTTATATATATATATATATATATATATATAGTCTCTAAGGGAATAGACTTTTTGACTTTTTTTCATCTCTGGAGTACCAAATAATATGTCATCACAAGCTTTATCTATCCTACTGGTAGGTGTGAAAGTCATCATTCAGACCAAAACTCATGGGTAATCAGTAAAAATTTTTTAGTCTGCTAAGATGTGTTGCATAGGTTCATACATTATTTTTCTTTACTTCCATATATTTCTATAATACATTTCCCCATTGGGAGATGAAAGCAGATTAAAAAAAGATGATGCATTTCAGGAATTGTTCTTATATATTGCCTTTAAGCAGTTTTATGATCCTAGATGATTAGTAAGTACTTAGAAATGTGCCTACCTTGGAAAGTTAGGATAAAGAAAAGAAAGTAGGAGAAAAAAAGTTACAAAAGTGCAAAGTGTATTCTCATATTTTCACTTTTTTTTTTAATGAGATTGTATTAATGTTAGGATATCTGATATGTTTTTAAAATACTGTAAAAGAAAAAAAGTGATACATGACTTAACTGCAATTTGATTTATTTAGTCTTTTCTTAAAAAATATTGGATTTGTATGTATCTTCTCTATTCAAAACCAAAAAGGAACACAGAATTAAGAAAGAACATATTAACATAACAAAGAATAAAACTGGAATCAAGTCGCAAAGATTTTAGAAATATAGTAATAAATCTGTATCTCCAATCAAAAATTCTAATATTGTGTTGATATTATGCTTTTAACAGTTTTAGATGGGAGTGTAAAGTGATACTATTAACTATTGCAGTTAATACAATTACAGTTATCAACAATATCTCAAAACATTCACCGCTATATTTCACTTACAGAGAATTTTTATCTTTAAAACACAGAATGCAATTAAGTACTAAATCAACAAGGATTGGAGGTTACTGACCCAGCTTTAGTTTGCAGGCTTCTGAACTAGAAGAAACTTTTTGAAAATCTTTCTAAGTCACAGCAGTCTCCTGAAAACATTCACCCTTGTTAAAGTAGATTTTCTAAGGATATAACAAAGGATAAAGATATTTAATAGAACGCTGTTTCTCTAAGTTTTTTCTCTAGGTTTTTCTGCACTTAAATCTTTGGACCTTTGCAACACAAGTCAGGCCAGATTTTCATCTTCAGATTCCACTTGCTTATTTCCAGGATAAAAAAAAAAGAAGAAAAAAAAAAAGAAAATAAAAAAAGAGTTTTGATTTTTAATTGAAGAATTTATACAAATACTGTTATGTAGTCCACATCTTCAAATAGTACTTCAAATACTTCAAGAAGCTGCTTTTTTATAATTTCCATCCAATGAAATGTTGCCCACTTTCACAGTAAAAGAGCAGTATTTCTCCAGCTGAGAGGAGAGCCCCATTAATGCTGTTACAGTGGAATACTATCACCAAAACCCAGCAGAAAAGAGATGCCATTACTGGAGCTTACTATTTTATCACCACCTACTACAGCATAAGGAATATTCAAGGACTGTCTCTTTGGCATGAGGTTTTCTAATTTTCACTAATTAAAAAAATAGTGAATATATAAAGATGAAATATTTTATTGTTTTATGTACTGATGATAAAACATCAATTTTACTCATTACTGTTCACATCTGACTCCCATTACATAGTAAGAGATTCCAGGAGTACTAAAATCCTCCACCATTTTGTGAAAATACTGGAACTTTTTAAGACTCTATACTCAATACTTTGCTCACTTCTTTTTCAAATTAGGGAAAAAAAACAAGACTTTTGGTTCAGATTTTTATGGATTTAGCAAATACTTTTAGACAGATGAATGCCACACACATGTATTTTCTCACTGGCCTTTTTGGTCCCTATACTGCAGAGAAAGCTCAAGAAGCATGATTAAAAAAAATAGTGCTTCATATATTATTCTGCACCAATTTAAATGGAAGAAAACATAACATTAGAATCAAAATTAGGCCTGTTGAAAAGGGAAAAATCAAAAAAAAGTGTCAAGTGTTTAGCAAATATCAACTTATGTTATTTCATGTTTATATGAGCCAAAGATCAAAGTAATTATAAAATTCCTAAACCTAATTACATCAAGTACTTCACAAATAAATAAATAAATAAATAAAATTGCCTCTGCATACAGCATACACAGCAAACACCATATAAGTACTTTTGAAATAAATATGCAAAAAAGAAGCAATAGCATTTTAATTGGGGCTAAGCAGCCTCACTCCTTCATTCTGGTAGAGGCGATGCCAGCCCTTTGGTGCTGGCTGATTCCAACCCAATCCGTAGCGTGGGAACCATCCCTATTAAGAGCTGCGTGAGGAGAAGTGCAAGGAGGCAGACACCCTTGTGGAAGGGAAAATAGGGAAGTAGAAAGGCTTGTTTTGGGGCAGCTGTTTGTTTGGGAGGTGGCTGGAGGCACCCTCGCAGGAGCAGAAGAAAGGAGTAGAAAGCCAGGATCAGTAGCAGAAAGAGATAAGAAGCAAGGAGTTGTAGGACGTGGCTGGAACCACCCTCCTGCGCTGCCCCTCACCTCCATAGAGGGTTTGATAGGAAGGAAGGGTAATGTGCAGCAAAACTAGGAGAAACAGAAAATAGGAATGAGGGAGAAGCTGAAGTGAAGCTGAACCTGGGGAAGTGGGGTGGAGGGGAAAGTGTTTCCCAGTTTATTTGTTGTTTTTCATCCTTGTTTAGAGCTAGCCAAGCTCAAAATGAGATTCTAAATGAGAGAATAAGCCTCATTTTTGCCCCCCTCCCCCAAAAAAATCAGTCTTAATGAGTCTTTGAAAAGTAGCAGCTAGATTATTTCACTCTAATTGAAGTACAGGTGAGCTGTATGTGAAACATCGCTTTGCGCTTTTTAAGTAGTCTTTTAGAAAATAGTTTTATTAAGCTGTGCTAATTTAGAAGTAAGTCATGTTGTCAAGCCAAGAGCCCCCAAATGAGGAACATAACTGACTGAAAGATAAGCTGACTGAGAACATGTATTTCCAAGAGACAATACAAGAAACATGAGGATGCAAAATTACCAGTCCTCAAAAGGTTGATACTTGAGGGATGGCCAGAGGCAAAGAAAGAAGTCTTATGCTTAATTCATCATTTCTGGTCTGTTTGTGATTAACTAATGGTGGCAGGTCTAAAAAAAATTGTGATTTCCAGCAACATGAGGAAAGAAAAACTTTGTAACTTTCATGAAGGTCATTTGAGCGTTGAATTATTTTAAGAAATAAATTCATTAAAAGTGATGGATTCTTTCTTCACAGGCCCAGAGCATATACACAGATTGATAATATGGTTTGAATGTGTTCAATTTGTCAAATATTTTGACTGAATCAGTCTAAAGAACCACTACATTTTTGTCAAGTGCTAGGAGAACGTTGTCTGAACTGTGCTGACAGATTGTTTTATCCTGGAAGAAAATGTTTAGGACATGATGGAACAACATACAAGGATTCTTGTGCTAAAAGTCACAAAGTCGTTATATTGACATGACACTGCACTGGTAGAAAACAGAATAATGAGCTCTAGTTCTGAAAAGAAACAGAAATGTATTTGCTTAAGTCAGATAGCTGCAATCTTGGCAGAGATGTGCTCCTTTCCAGCTGTGTACAGTTAAAATTCCTTGCAATGCTAGACATGCAGAGCAGGTTTGGAAGATGTGCAGCTGTATTCATACAGTATCAGGTTTGAGCATATATACAGTTTATACCCTAAACTCAAATCTGTCTTCTTGATGGCAGCTCAAGAACTTTTGCTTTGTATTTCTAGTCCTGGAATTTACTGAAATAGCTCAGATCTAAAGGAATGTAAATCTATAAACACAGATCATTATGTTTTTATGGAAATTTTATAAACAGAAATTGACATTTAATAGCCTGAGTTTTGGAGTTTTTTACTTTTTTTAATTAAAGGCTGAATGACATTTTCAGATAGAAGTCTGCATACTTCTACAAAATTCAGTTACAATTTTAAAACAAAATAGTGAAGTTATAACATTTTCTTCAGTATCAAATTATCTGCTGGGGGAACTATCCTCCTATTAAGAAGGAAACAAAATAATTGGGATCTTCACTTGTTTATGAGATAGTATTGAAATCAGTAATCAGTCAATAAGAGATTATTGGAATCGTCTACTTAATTACTAATTAACATAATGATGTTTCCTTTTCATGATTTTAAGAGAAATATAACAAAAGTGATGAAAAGAATTTTGGAAGACCATGGCAAAAAAAAATTTTTATATAGCTTTACTAAAACCGTATTTAGAAATGGCTCTATAAAGCATAGAGATAAAATACAAAACCCTTTGAAGTAGGGGAAGAAAGAGTTACTTTTACATCTAAATCATATGGAATGTCTGAATTTCTATTATAGTTAGTGGACTAAACTTATATTTAAAACCACCTCTTCCAGACCACATATTTTGTTAGAATTTCCAGGTAGAGTGAAGTGCAAACAAAATAGGTGATGAAGTTTCTGTACTAGTGCTGATCCAACAAACCAGTATTCACAGTGCAGCAATGGGCCATGTATTGTCCCTGCCTGGAGCTTCTTGCCAGTACTTGGTGATTTTGACAAATAATCAAAGATTCTTGTTTTTACATTCATACTGTTTTATAAAGCATCAAAAGCTTGGGAGAAAGAGTAACAGTAAGTAAAATCTTACTGAAAATTCTAATAAAATTTAAATACTTTTTAACTTTTGCTGATTTGAATTTGTTTGAGGTGCCAGTATTGCTGGGCAAAACCACCTAGTTCCTCCTGCTACAGAAAGACACTCTCTGTGACTTAATTTCTCATAACTTTAGTCACACAGGACTAAGACTCAGACCTCAGACTTCATTTGTCATCACTGAAGAGAATAGGTAACTTTTAAAAAGCAGTTTATCTGACATAGAGTTTGGGATGGGGGAATACATTCCTTAAACTCCTCTGGCTATGTAGCGACATTCTTTGTACCCTGTTATATAGGAGTTGGCTGTTTAATGCAAAACAAAAAGACTAGTTTCTTCTCTTTCGAAATTAAAAAATATTGAAATTGGTACACTTCTTTTGTTTGTTTGTTTTTTTCCTCTCCCACAATAATGCTCACTTTACAACAAAACATTTTACAAAGAAAGAAGAAGGAGTGGGAGAAGGAAAATTCCCAGCTAGCTCTTTCAGCATACACAGGTAATGGAGGTGACAAGCCACCAGTGAAAAGAGGCCAGCCCCATCCTCCTCACTGCCTCCCTTGAGGCACTTATAGACACTGATCAGGTCCCC